>JAHLJT010000631.1:40676139-40724928 GCA_031308135.1 Acheta domesticus | reverse complement strand
CTGGCGTCGGTGGGCATTGTACTCCGGACTAATACGAAAGTGCTGAGTAGTGCGACGAAGGAAGCAATCTCGACATCACTTTAGTAAAGTGATTGAATGAAAATCAATTTCCAACACATTAAGACGCTCTAACAACGCATTAGCACTACATTTAAAAGTTGAATATCAAGCTAATTTTGTAAGTGTGCAAAGCTTTAACTCTGATCTTCATAATAGCTTAATAACCCCATGAACATTTTTTGTGTGTATTTCTGTGCCCACGCAAGGACCTGCTCTCACAACAGTGACATTAGCTTCCACAGTAGGCGTAGGCGTGCATGGAGTCCTGAAGTTTAATAGTCTGGGAGGTCTTAAATTCGCATCCTGTCGTAGGGAGATTTTCGACACTAGGTAATTTGATCGGTTGGAAGATGCCATTGCGGGCGGAACAAAGGAAGAGCGCTGCTAAACAACGAGACAAGCTCCTATGCTAAAAGTGTGCAATTGTTAGTTTTCTACATGAATGAGCTAAATGGAGAACAAGAAAAAGAGAAACATCTGGAAAGAAGAGAGAATCCGAAAGGTGTGTATGTTCTTGTCTGAAGGAAATGGTCAAAATCTTATTGGCGGTCCCACAAAGGGTCTAAAAACTGCATCATAAATGCTAAATCATGTGTTTAAGACAAATGGTTATTGTTCCTTATTTGGAAAGAGCTCCATTTTCAGCTAGGCCCTCCGTCCCACTTATTTGGAAAGGGCTCCATTTTCAGCTAGGCCCTCCGTCCCACAAGAGCACAATTAATATCAAACGGATGCACTGCATGTTTTTAGTAGATGGTTTTGTTGAATAAACAGTTCTGAAATTCCTTCTTCTTGTATGTTAATGAAACAGTGAATTATCTCAAAGCGTACAAACTAACCCCCACAGAATAGCTCATTGGTTAGCGTGCTTGCTTTCAATGACTTGACCCTCGGTTCGATTCCCAGCTGGGGCAAATTGCAGTTAACGCTTTCTTTATAATGTCCCAGTTTCTATTGCTGAGTGACGACGAGAAGCACACTTCTCAGGTTGAGAGGACCAGAAAAGGGCGTATGGATTTCTATATGCTAACCATACGTACCCCTTAACCCATGGCCGCGAGGCCTGCTGGTAGGCTGGTAATGGGCTGTCGCCTCAAGTGAAGACTACAGTAGAAACTAAGCAACTAGTAGTTTTAATTTTTGACGAATGTGTCAACCATATATATAACATTTGTATCTTCCTAATACTTTAACCACCTCTTCAATTGCGCATACATTAGCGACACGTATTCAATTAAGCCTTCCCTTATTGCATTGCCTTGATTGGAGATGTAGTGAATTTACAACTCCCTCAACATGGAAGAAACTATTTCAAATTAGACTTGTATGTATATTTTGGTGGTTGATAATTAAGATAGTGATGTTTCAAATTCTTTCCAATGGAGCATTAAGAACGTTTGGACGTAATAAATTTGAACAAAAATTGGCTGAACGTACGCAATCTTTTTGGATGGATTATGAAGGTAAATGGGAATTCAAATAGCTTCTGATATAATAAAATCTTTGACAAAGCATGTATTACATAATTATTTTATTAATATGTTTCAGGATATTACATATTTGCAATTGTGTTTGATGTGACTCTTTTCCAAAGAACTCAAAATAGGCTGAAGAATAAACTGAAAAATAATAATACAAAGTATTATGTGAAATACAGAAATAAAAATAATGTAAAGAAAATTAATATGAGTAGATATAACATGTATTCACTTCGATTGTCTAAATACAAACATAACAAAACTGAGACAAGTGTTGAAAGAAGAATTAATAGAACACAAATCTAATAATCAATGGCTCATATAACAACAATTATAACATTTTCATAATGAAAGTAGTGTTTGCGGTAATCCGCGATCATATATTAACTACTATCAAGATAATTTCTTCTCCTTTCGCACGTAGAATAGTGAAATTTAAACGAAAATTATAGTTCATTCGAATTTCTTCAAAATGAATCAAACATTGTACAATATTCGAATCGTAATATCTTACGTCATTTATGTTCAAAATAACTATTGCATGGAATTTACCAGAATATTGTATAAAACATCCCAACAGTTGCTGTCTGTGGTGACAACACATTATTTTATCGAAGCATAGCTCTTCCAAACAAATTTTCATCTCTATCCGTCACGGAAACCCAATAGGGGAAACTGCCCTAAAATGACATACTGGAATAACATGACACATATTTTTCCCAATTGCCACCACTGTCAGCACTTTTCACGAGTAGGATACGTTATAGGGTCGGTGACAGTGATCCACTGGAAATCCACTGGTGATCCTCTGGTGTAGTTCTCTCGTGCGAAATGTTCTTGTTGCCACGAAATCAATCATTTTCGAGATACAGAAGTTTGCGGCAGCTGTTTTTCTGTGATAATTTATATCGTTTAGGTGTGATTCAATACACTGACTATAAATTGTATACATTATTACAGATATATGCATTATAATAGAAAAAATGTATTATTACAGATATATAAGACACGTCGTTATTTTTTGAACCATGCTATTCCAACCAGTTTAGTTTTCTTGTAATCTTGTAAAAAAATTAAAGGATCCAACTTAAAAATTATAGCCAGTGAAACATTTTTTTCTTTAGGTTATGTCATTGTAGGATAGTTTCCCCTCTCATAATGAGAAACATAGTTACATAACACAGAGAATCTCTACACACCATACATTCATTGTTTGTTAAGGTGAAACAAAAAAAATCAATATTTTTCCACAGTGCAGCTGTAACAAAACAAAATTTTCAGACGTTATAGAATCAACTACGGCGGTCCATTTTCACAGATAGTCGGGAAAAGGGTCAATAGTCCTTAACCACAAGAATACCTCATTTACTAAACCACATAAGTAGCTTAACGAGAAGAAATAAAACAAAAAGAATATTAAAATCCTAAATATTTCCACCTGAAGAAATAATAACGTTATCACCAACCATCTGAATAATGCATACTAATGTCAAGCATGTTTAGTAAAAGCCTTCTCTGAATGCGTTGCCCTGATTGGAAAGCGGGTGCTGCTCCATCCACTTCCTATCGGACGTGTGCGATCGGTCTATTTGGTAGGGAAGGGGGTGGGGAAGGGGGGCGATGATGTCATGCCGGGTGTACGTGGTTATTAGAAGCGCGCCCGCCTGGCCAAGCCCAGAGCCAGCGAGAATTAGCGAAGGTCTTCACGGACTACCGCGCGCTCCTCTCTATAGAAGAGTCATTAAGGCGTGACAAGATAATTATTCTCTCGCGCTCGGGGTAAAAACCTCCCCCTCCCCTCCCCTCCGCCTCTCCCACCACCGCCGCCTGCCCCCTGCTCCTGAACCCCACGTCTGCTAATGGGCTGAGCCCTGAGCGGCGACGCAGAAATAAAAGATTGGACTATTTAGTCCTCGGGGTAGAGTGGGCGGGTGGTGACGGAATGACGAGTTGTCTCGTCGTGCGCGGCGTTCATGAGTCGGTGTGGATGGTAAAATGGATCAATCTTCTCATGTATCTCCCTCGAGTGTACTTACAATTATTGTGCATTGTACATAACATAATTTTAGGACATTTTTTACAAATATGATAGCTTGCAGAGGGGCAGAATTCCGATAAAAATTAAAGCAATAACGATACGGTCAAAGAGATCAAATAGGAGAGGAAGTTCAACGAGATCGTCGTCAGCACCACATTCACAGATCTGTAAATGTAGCATTGAGCGTTTGAGCTGTGTAAGCTATTCTAAGAGACAAGATTCTATTGAATTTTAGTTTCTCGTATCAGACTACCGCCCCCCCCAAAAAACATGGAACAAAATATTTGAATGATCAAGTCGTTATTTTCTCCGTTTCGCTTCCTTTTCTATGATTGACAGAATCAAATGAGAGGCGGCGATGTCTCGTCTAGATTTTAATGATTTTTTTATTAAATTGACGGCAGGCTTTAGTTTTCGAATGTTCTGTATCGCATTTTGTGAGAAAAGTGCAGTGCTATGTTCCTTCATTAGTTTTCAAGGTTAAAAATCAGATGTTACAACACACTTTAAGACAAAAAAAAAAGCAATTGCTGTAATTTTTGTGCTTTGCGGCGAGGAAACATTCCCTTCATCGCATTCTGAGAAACGTTAAATATTCGCTAATATCTTTGTTTGACTCACAATTGCTTCAAATCTGGGAGAAAATCAGAGAAACGTAAGTGATAGCGTGTATCTGGTTTTTCAAAACAGAAAATTGCGTCATATTACATTCAAATTAAATTGTAATCATTTCATTAAAGTATTGACACTGTTAATTCCATTTCCAATATTTAATTTTCTCGCTGCATGACCAGCTCATACTCTGCACTTAAAATACTGCTAAGATTTTATTCAGTTGCATTACGGCGAATAAGTATGACATCTCAACATTTAAAGTGTTGTAACAGCAAACCCATATCCTCAAGGAATTCTTTAAAATCTCCAGATACATTCCTAATCATTTCGTGAAAACTCAGTAAAAATTTTAGATATTTATCTAATTATTATTTCATAACAGCTTGTAAACCAAGATGTATTTTCTTCTGCTTGGTGCCTTAAACAACGAATCCGCAGTAGAATAAAAATTAATTTGCTGCTACGGGATTTATAATTTTAACACAAGTGTTCCATTACCATTTATCCAAATATACCTGATAACTCTGGGAAGTAAGATAAACACAAATAACCGTATGCATGCGAATGAAACAGTGATACGTCAGAGACGTGATAGGCGTGAATATGGAGTGCTGCGACAGAAACGATCAGAGAGGGAGTGTAGTGAATGTGATAGTGAGAAAGCGCAAATGTATTGTGATATACCAAAATATATAATATTTTGTTAATAATATTGGTTGTAAATGGGTTGGACAAAAGGGTATGCAAATGGCGATATACAGCCTCAGCAACGCCGGCTCAGTGGTTGGCAAGGTCAACAAACTGCATTCAGGCCTTGAAGTGATGGGGGCGCTGGCTAGATAGACAAATAAAATAATGTGTGATTGGTCTGAAAAGGAATGACTGTCGAGGGCGTGGCTACTTGGTTTGATAAGAGATGAATGGATTGGCTAAGGGAGAATAGACTGTCTAATTTTGTCGTTTTGTTTTAAAAAAGAGGAACGAAGGACGGATACCGAAGCGTTGAGGGCGAAAGAACAGGGAGAACTGAACATTCTGATAGTGGTCGTCGAGTAGTAAAGATCGCTCGCGAGATCAACATTAGTGAAGTAGGACTTGTAAGTTTCGAGTGAGACTCAATAGTTTTTCAGAATCTGGAAGTTGATGTGCAACGGGAAGTTCGATTAGGACTTTGAAAGTTTTTTCTTATATTGTGGTTTTGGACTTTAATATTTTACCACTAGTTGGGGAAGACTAGGAACTCTGAATACCAATTAAGAACCAGTAGATATTCTAGTCAGTGAGGGCTAGATGCGTCGGCAACGTCGCAAGATTAGAAGAGAGAAGCGGAACTTGGAATCGCCTACATTCAAGTGAGAAGAGACTGCGGGGCGTCTGCGACCAAGACGGTAAATAAGTACTGCAGTACAAAAGATATATATCTTAAAACGAGGTCATGACCTAAGGACAAAACAATTGTTAATATTGTTAAATAAATTGTTGAATTTTTTTCTTTTGGAAATGAAAAGATTTTCATTTAGTCAATCAAAATTGTTAAATAGTTAGAAATAGATAATTATTCCCTTTCAGATTCCTCGCCATACTGTACAGTTGGTAGATCAAGTAATCGTCTATCTAGGCGATAGCGGTTACCCATAACGGGACCCATTGACCCAGGTAGCTGGACATTTATATATTTGTTGAAATTAGCTGTGGAAGCATTGGTCATTTTTAATTAACGTAACCTGTTCCTGGCGCCCAAAATTTTAATATAAATTCGGAACGGGTCACGATTATAACCATCTTAGATGAATGATGCCAACGATCTAGTAAGAATCTATGACGAGACGTTGTTGGTACATTTCAGTATATACACGTAGTAGTTGCAATCACGGAGTAAGACGTAAGTCTAAATACTACTTGTAAATTAGCAATACTAACAGTAGCATTATGCAACTTAAGTTTAGAGAAACCTTGATTTTAAGCTAGAACGTAAACTAATATAAATAGTAGGTGCGAAATATGTCATAAACAACATTAACCTGTCGCCTTACTTAGTAGTCGAATATAAAATTATATTTAAGCAAAAATTATAGAATATTGAATATTTTCTAACTATACCAACTATAAATCCTTGTACAATGTTTATATAATATCATCGTATGTATTTCAGTAGTAATTTGGTTACTAAACTTGGTCTAATGGGCTCGTTTTAATGTTCTACAATTTCATTTTGACATAAAATGTTTACGATACTTATACCAAAATTTACTGTTACGAAATAAGATAGTAAAATGTTAACTCTTGAGTGTCATACATTCTGTTTTCCATTATATATTTTTCAATACTTCATCACATATTTGAATATCACTTTATCTATCTCTAGCAGCTATCTCTAGTTGCTACTTCATTTCTGTTTTGTAGTCAACGATACGTAAATAAAATGCACTAATTATGTACTTTGATGTACTACTGTTTTAGAAGTAGTGAATTTAAATTCCTGAAAGTGAAATTAAATTTTTAAATTCACAAGTGAATGATAATTTTAGTAATGTTATCAGTGACTTCCTGAGAAATGACGATTTAGACTTCTGAAATGGATAAACAACTATTATTTACTCGTGAAAAGTAGTTCTCCGGGGTTCTTTGAACATGAAACATTTTTAATCATGAATAAAATCTTATTTTACTCTAGTGCACCACACATTACAATTAATTCAATAATACGTTAATATTTAATTCTTTAAAAGCATTATTTAGTGTAACAATGCACATTTACTCATTTTTTATCTGTGAATATCTTCTTCAAAAGTGGAATTTTCCTCCCATGTCCACCACTCAAACGATCAAAAACTCGCAGACAATGCCCAGGAATCTCGAAGCTTTTTGCTCACGTGCACACACTGAAGCAGCAGTTTTCATCATTCGCCATCTTTTGCCATGGGTGAAGAACCTTCGATTCTAAATTTGGAATGAGCTTCTTCAGAAACAAAACATTATTCAAAAATGTTTTCGGTGGCCGTGTCGTGCGCGCCCCGCGATGCATCTTCTGCCTTAACAAATGAGCGTCGGGCCCTCGTGAGGGATTCTCGAAGACGAGGTCTGTGATAATGACTCGTGGACGACAAAGACGGATGGCGTGAGTTTCTTCATTCTTCAGTCTCCGCCCGTCTGCCGCCTGTTCCAAGGTCCCGACTATGATATTCCCCCTCTACGAAAACCTTTACACTTTAATGTGCAAATAGATCGTGTGATTTTCATCTGAAATATAAATGGAATGGGAATGAAGATTGAACTACTGGGAGCAGGTGGAAAGCGGTACGAGTTGGCTGACAGTATGTTGCGCCTGCAGCTATGTTTGTGACTGTTGTGGTGGATGGATGGAACTCTCAGAAGATTATGAACGTCTTGATAAATCGGTTCATGTGTCGTAGGAAAATAAAAGTACATTAATGTGTGTTGAGAAATCCAAAGAGTTATCGAATAGGATATGTTGTATAATGGAATATCCAGCATCCGGAGAAGCCAGGGATGTTCACATATTTCTTTAGGAAATCTCTTAATATACAGAACAGTGGTAGGTGGTGTGGAAAAGTAGTTATGTCCAGTTAGCAGTGGTATAGCAAACTTTGTTAGCGCCCGAAGGTAAGAAAGGCAACCCCTACACCCTAAAGTGTGTGAAAGTATTTGACAAAGAAATTTTAGATACAGTTTAAAGTTAAAATTAAGTGTGTTTGAATGGTTTTTCCTAGTTTAAAATACAATAAAGATGAAATTGATAATGACTACATCTAAAAGTTAACTTATAAAAATAGTGCATATTTCATGTAGTTTTAAGCTTTTTTATTTTTAATTCTGTCCTAAATTAATTTGTAAATTGTAAACATATGAACATTGAAATTGTTTTACAGGTTTTTGTTCTATCTTACCATCTTACTACGGTGATTATCGGTCGACATTACGTACTTTCTCATATATATTTATGTATGTACTTCGGCACAACAGCTCTTTACGAGCTAAGGCCTACCAGCGGCGCCTCGCCCTTGAGGCCATGGATTAAAGGGTACGTGTGAACTTTCTCATATACGTTGAAATGTACCAACAATGTCTCGTCATAAATTATTACGAGATCGTGCCGTTTTCAATTTCATCATTTACCTTAGGACTGTTATAATCGTGACCCGTTCCGAATTTATAGAAAACTATGGGCGCCTTTAGGAACTGGTTACGATAATTGATACTTGAAACCAATACTTCCACAGCTAATCTTAACGAATGGATAAATGTCCGGCTAGCTGGGCCAATGGGTCACGTAATGGATAATCGCTATCGCCTAGATAGCCGATTATTTGATCTGCCAACTATACAGTATGGCGAGGAATCTGAAAGGAAATAATTAAATATGTCTCTAACTACTTATCAGTTGTGATTGACTAACTAAAAATCATCTTTTTATTTCCAAAAGAAAATTTAACAATTTATTGACTTGTATGGACAATTATTCTGCCTTTAGGTCATGACCTCGTTTAAAAGAAAAACTTTGTACTGCAGTACTTATCTACATGTAATCTTAACCGACGGCGCCCCGCAGTACCTTCTCACTTGAGTGATGATAATCCCACATCCAGCTTCTCTCTTGTAGTCTTGGGATACCGCCGACGAATCCAGCCCTCACTGCCTCGAATATCTACCGGTTCTTACTTAATATTCACAGTCCCTAGTTCTCCCTAACTACGTGGTAAACATTAAAGTTCAAAAACGCAATATAAAAAACTTTCAAAGTCCCAAGCGAATTTAACTGCTGCACATCAACTTTCAGAGCCCGAAAACTATTGATTCTGACGACAAACTTACAAGTCCCACTCCCCTACTATTAAACTCGCGAGCGATCTGTACCACTCGACGGCCTCTATCAGAATGGCATTTACTCCTCCGTTTTTAGCCCTCAACGTCTCGGTATCCATCCTTCATTCTTATTTTTTAAACAAAACGACAACTTCCGTCAGGAGTCGACAGTATATTCTCCCTTATCCAATCCATCCATTTCTTACCAAATCAAGTAGCCACGCTCTCGATAGTCATTCCCTTCTAGACCACTCCCAAATTATCTTATATTTCGGTCTAGCCAGCGCCCCCACCCATTCAAGGCCTGTATGCAGTTTATTGACCTTGCCAACAACTACGCCGGCGTTGCTAAGGCTGTATATTGCCATTTGCATACCCTTTTAACCCAACCCATTTACAGCAAATGTTACTGTCAAAGTATATAATATATTGGTATATCACAACGTAATTTAATTTAATATAATCAACCAGTGTTTTCGAAATTATGAAAAAATTAATAATGTTTCTTGTAATACGATTTATGTATTGATTTTCGTTTTCCTGTCTGTTCAAGTATATTATAACTGCCGGGGAGGATCACTCGTAAACTTATAAAAAAAGTCCAAAATTAGCGAATAGCCGAATAAAAGTTTTCGTACTAGATGACGTACAACTACGTCATTTTTGGAACAACAGATTCAAAAATAATTCACAGAGACATCCTACACGGAGACATCTAGAATAAAAAAATATTTAAAGCAATTCACATAGTTTTTATAATAACGTCTGCAGATTGGTTTCATTTCCAGCATTCATACATTCACGGGAGTTACTCTTTTAAAAAAAGGACAGTACCGTAATATCATTTACTCAACATTCTGTATTCAGAATTTGTCAAATACAATTTGTAATCGTACGTATATTATAGTAATATTAAATCATTAATAAATCTTGTTAAAATACATAAACGAAATGAATTACTTCAAGATTTAGATAAAATATTTCATTGTTGGAAGTAAAAAAGAATAAGCTTTAGATAGAAATCCTGAGAGATTTTGTTATCTCACATTGATAAACAGAACCGTTGATGAAGTCACATCTGCAATTGGACTAGGACAGGTTCGATATTGTAGGGATGTATTTTAATGAAATGTCATTTTTCACTTTAGAAAAATGCCGTTTAGTATTGAAATTTATTTTATTTTATTACAAAAGAAAATTACCCATTTTTATGAACATTTTTCCTTTTTTAGCAATTTCGACCAATAAGATTATTTTATCTTTTCCGTCATTTTTTATGCATTTTCCGCTGATTTCATCGATTTTAATACCGTTTTAATTGTACCAGCTTCAAATAATATTTACGAGATGCAACGTTCTCCAGAGAATTCCTGAATAGCCTATTCGATTTATCGAGATATCTCTGAGCGATTGTAATGTCAGCTGTTGTGAGTATGTAACCAAAGGTTCTTGTGACGCCTATCGACGCCATTGTTGGTTCATCCCAACTTAAGTCAGAGATTTCCACCAGTTAAGAACAGTCCTGAACCAAAAATTTGAAGCTGAGTTTACTTAAATGAATAGAAGAAACCTCGATTCCTTCAGTAACGTATCCAACGGCTGGAGTTCTTCATCCAAACTGGTTTTGATCAACATTTTTACGTCATTTTTCTGTAGTTTTAGGTCATTTTAAAAACAATTTAAGAGTATTTTATTGATCATTTTTGGCGATGTTTTAGTTCATCAAAATCCGCCCCCAGTCATAACGAACATTTATTTTCACATTCTCAAAAACAAGTCGGTGACTCTGAAATCAATTTCTTTCTTTTTTTTTCCTATCCTTCGCGACTGGCGTTACTAAGTGCACGATCATCGTGTAAACACGCGCCTTGTCTCTGCGACTAATACGAGCAGCGCCGAGTTAGATAAGATCCGACAAAAACAGAGTCGCGGCATTGGCGGCGGCGGCGGCGCCGATCCTCATGAAAAAGACGCATCGCGCCGTTTCCAGAACTTTAATTGCGCCCATAGCAAACCGCGCGCCGCCCGCCAGGGGCGCGCGAGTCGCATTCCTACTCGAGAGAGCTCTCTTCCCTTCGCTCTCGGCGGAGCACAGTGTCAAAATGCGCCAAGTATGTGGACAAAAAATGTTTGACGTGAAACGTGGTATTTCAAATCGGTCTAGGGACAAGGATTGTTCGGTAAAACTGGAAGTAACATAAACCTGACATACTGTTACCACTTATTTTTGTAACTGATATATATGTTTTGCCTTATTGTGATCTTTTCGGACGAAAGAAACCGTTTCAAGATTACGCTTACCGGCTTAGATGGATCAGGGCATCAATTGATGTCTGTGACCGGCAGGATTTTCGACACTGCCTAGATAGCTAGGTCGAAGTCAGCTGCTGTCTGGAGAATTCTAGTGCCCGGATACTCTAGTCGGTAGTTTTCCATGGTTTGCCCGATCAACATCAGGCGAATGGTGGAGCAGTGCAACAAACAGGCTACGGACCGCGCGCGATCATTCCTATCTTGTCTTTGTCCTATCCTCAGCCCTTACATCCACTATACTACCTCATTTGTCGGAAGCTTATAATATGTCGTCCCGACTGGAGCGGTGCCCCGTTGGTGGATAATACTTGGATGGATGGATGAAAACCCTCAATGCGACGCCCGATCTCACCATCCAGCTGGCGAAGTTCAACGCCACCTCCCGTGATAAAACATCCACTAAACTTATAGGAATTAAGACCATAGCTGTTCACGCGTTCAGAAACACTAATCAATCTTATCAACGAATCGTCAGTGGATTACGCACGTGTCATGTGCGTAGCGAGCGCCAGCCTATAACGTGCTCTAGCGAACTCTTTTGCGATATTCCTTTGTTTGATTTTCCTTCCCTTGTTGTGACATGGGTTCTTGAATTCAGACACCTCAGGTAGCAGAGTCTCAAACTTGGGAAATGTCGTTTAATGTAGTGGCTATGGATATTTGTCGTTGCATGCAAGTGTAGACCAAAGAACGTGATGTCATAGTTTTTGACAATAAATTTTGGTGCGGTGACTTCTGCCTGAAGAAATGCGAAGCTGGTAGCTTGAGATGTTGATTTAAACCGAAGAAAGGACCACACAATTACTAAACACTTCGGCAATTTTTCCCCAGAATTTTAATTAAGCTAATTGAATATAAGGCCTAATGGCTCGCGTTTCTTCGTTTAACACTTTTGTCCGCGCGGTAACTGTGAGATACATATCAAAATTTCCTAACGTCATTACGGGGCTTTTAATGGGACGCGAGGGAACAGCAGTTGCGTCTATGTTTCTTTGTTATTTTGCTTTTTATAATGGCGACTAGCTGAATGGAAAAATAAAGCATTAATTAATAATTTGTATCTACATCGGAGATCGCCAAACCGTCAAACACAATCCAAGCGGGGAAATATTCGGTAGATCCCATTGTCACTGTTTGGCTAATTTGGAGTTGTTCCTCTGGATCCAGATGTACAACTCATGCAATCACCTGCTTGCTTTCTCTCATGGAACTATCATAGTTACTCTCATAGTTGACAGTAACGTGAGTTAAGTGCGTTTTCTTTTTGTGTGTATATTATATATTTCGTAAAAGTGTGCAGGTACTACATGAAAAACGAAAATAAGGATCTGACCATATCACCCACGTTACTTTTGGACAGACTGATTTAAATCAGCTTTACTACAGCAACTATAATTGTGAGTTCCGATGGTGGTGATATATCCTCTCCTATGTGAAAGCTGTTGAGAAACGGAATTCACATGGACGGAAAAGGGGGAAGTCAGAAATGGAAGAAGTAATTGCAATCACATAGTAGCTATGATTACGGCATTTAATGTCATAACTGCCCAACTGTCACCACATAATGTTATAGAAGGAAGGCATGGGGATGAGTGGGAGAGAGAGAAGAATAAGTGGGAGAGAGAGAAGAATGAGTGGGAGAGAGAGAAGAATGAGTGGGAGAGAGAGAAGAATGAGTGGGAGAGAGAGAAGAATGAGTGGGAGAGAGAGAAGAATGAGTGGGAGAGAGAGAAGAATGAGTGGGAGAGAGAGAAGAATGAGTGGGAGAGAGAGAAGAATGAGTGGGAGAGAGAGAAGAATGAGTGGGAGAGAGAGAAGAATGAGTGGGAGAGAGAGAAGAATGAGAGGGAGACAGAGACGAGTGAGAGGGAAAGAGAGAAGAATGAAAGGTAGAGAGAAGAATGAGAGAGAGAAGAATGAGATGGAGAGCGAGAGAAGAATGAAGGGTGAGAGGGAAGAATGAGAGGGAGAGAGAGAAGAATGAGAGGGGAGAGAGGAGAGTGAGAGAGAAGGGCGAGAGGGAGAGAGACGAATGAGAGGGAGAGAGACGAATGAGAGGGAGAGAGACGAATGAGAGGGAGAGAAGAATGAGAGGGAGGGAGAGAAAAATGAGAGAGGATGGATAGAAGAATGAGAGAGGATGGATAGAAGAATGACAGAGGAGGGAGAGAAGAATGAGAGGGAGGCAGAGAAGAATGAGAGAGGATGGAGAGAAGAATGAGAGGGAGGGAAAGAAGAATGAGAGGGAGGGAGAGAAGAATGAGAGGGAGGGAGAGAAGAATGAGAGGGAGGGAGAGAAGAATGAGAGGGAGGGAGAGAAGAATGAGAGGGAGGGAGAGAAGAATGAGAGGGAGGGAGAGAAGAATGAGAGGGAGGGAGAGAAGAATGAGAGGGAGGGAGAGAAGAATGAGAGGGAGGGAGAGAAGAATGAGAGGGAGGGAGAGAAGAATGAGAGGGAGGGAGAGAAGAATGAGAGGGAGGGAGAGAAGAATGAGAGGGAGGGAGAGAAGAATGAGAGGGAGGGAGAGAAGAATGGGAGGGAGGGAGAGAAGAATGGGAGGGAGGGAGAGAAGAATGGGAGGGAGGGAGAGAAGAATGGGAGGGAGAGAACGCAATGGAATAAAATGAAATGTACCGAGAGAAGGAATGTTGCGATGCACGCATGATGGCTTACAATGGCCTCTAACTGTCCACCTGGCACGGTGTTGTTCTCTGATGAGCTGACATGACGGAAACATCAATCAATCATTTTAGCCCGCGCGATCTGCAGAGTGAAGCCGTGAATTCCACCAAATTGCGATTTCGGCCGAGGGAAACGTGTGTGTCCCTCACTGCGCCGCATCGGCGAAGGGCCTCTACGCCTGATGGATGCGGCTGCGGGGCAAGGCGCGGCGCGGCGGCGGGACCTCGCCACGCAGGCATCTCAGGCGGATTCCTCGCCGCGGCCACCTGGCCACTGCTGGATTTGCGAGCACCGCTTTGGAGCAGCCGTCCGGGAGAGGTGGCTCAGGGTATCAACTGATGTTACTGCAGTGCCTCTGGCCGGGAGGTCCTAGGTTTGAGTCCCGTCGGTGGCAGAATTCTCGACATTACCTAGGTGGGTCGGGTTTTGCACGGTTTCTCCTATCAACACCAGGCGAATGCTGGAGCAGTGCCCTAAGAAACGGGCTCCGGACAGCGTGCGATCTTTCCTTCCTCTTCCTTATCCTAGCTTCACCCCTTACACACACCCACACACACCCACACACACACATATACGCACTTACAGCCACTACACAACCATACATGCCGGGAGACCGGTCGAAAGTTTGGAGCTTGTTCCGGGTGGGGTGGTGCGGCATTGGTGGGAGATGCCTGGTTGGCGGGGAGCCTGTTAGCTGTAGGTCGGCGTCGGATCTCACCATCCAACGGGGGAATATCTCAGCGAACTCCCGAGGAGAAATATGCACTACACTTATAAGACTAATGCCCTTAGATGCTGACGCACCCAGAACCAGCAATCAATCAATCAATCATTTAGATCAGCCGTTGCGGTGACTCTCTCTCCACCACACGGGGTTGTGGGGCCACTGTCATTAGACGTCTGTTTTGAAGATGGCGAACCTGTTATTGAAGGAAGACTAAAAATGCCCTCCGGCTTTGGTGATATACGGTTAGTAAATCAAGCTGTTATATTCAAGGTTGTGGGTTCATACCCGATCGAAGCCATGAATTTTTAAGGGCGAAAAATCGTTCGAACGCCTGCCTTCAGAGGAGAAGTAAAGCCAGCTGCCCATGTTGTAGATTTACGGCATGTAAAAGACGCCTCTGAGGTAAATGCCTCTGAGCTGACCTCTGAAGTAAATGACACAAGCTGAATGGAGATGCAAATCAGCAAATTAGTCAGAGTGTGCTGTTTCAGACGGGAGTAATATTCATTGTCCGCAACTCGCGAATAATGCCACTGATTTTTCGCGTTGTCCTTGACTCTCTTGAGACCTCCTTGAACCCTGAGACAGAAGATCTTCTTGACAATGTGTGCGCTGTTACCTGTCAGTTCCTGTTTCCTTTGTCACCGGCCGCCTGCCTTTCCGCAATTGCCTGTCTACGACGCCAACTCACCGCGACTCGACCGCCACGCCGCCAGCCGGCGGACTCGCGGACCGTGGAATGTAAATAGGACCTCCGGCCCAGCCAACATTTCGAAATATTTTTCCACACACCGCCGCCCACGTGTATCTAATGTATCATGCCGGGACCCCTTCACACATTCCGTCGAATTCGAATCAAGGCTTGAATTATCAGATGGAGGGAGAAAACCACGTGTGAAAAAGTTCAGATACGTTTTTCTTTCTCCACCGCGTGTCCTTTTCGTTTGAAGGAGGCTTGTGTAGTATTTGGAGGCGGTTGTTTTTGGGTATCTGTTTCCGATTTAGCATATTTCGATGTTTATTCATGGCGGGCGGGCGTAATCGATGCTTCGGCGCGGAGGCGAGCGAACACCACTGGCGCCGCGTGGTGGCGGGCAGAAGCGTCGTAAAGAAGCGGGGAGGCCTTGGGACCTTGGATCGAGGGGCATGGGCCTTGGCGGCACGGAGACACGGCGGCGGCGCGGGCGGTTGTAGCGCGTGGACACGCGCGGCGCCGCGCGGTTGTCTTCTTTTCACGCGGAGTACCTCAAGGCTCTCTTCGGGGACGTATTTCGCGCGGAGTGAAAGAATACGAGGTGGCACTGCCTGAAACTCGCGGTAAATCAAGGCTTTAAGCCAATGAAATAATAGGGGATGTTTGCTCTTGCATAGCAACATAAAATCGTTTAGATTTTTTGTTCTGACCTTGATGTTTATTTCTAAATTAGGTGGTAGCTTTAATGTAACTCGATAACAATCAATAGGAAAGTCATATTTTTATAGCATATTTGAGGAAAGATAGCAAAATATGCGTTGGTACGTTGGTTGCGCACCGAAGATTTGATAAGTATGATAAGAAACTCATTATTTCTACAATGACTATAATCAAGAAATTTCTTTTGTACTATAAAATATATTTACATCCAAACTGATTTAATTGCCTTTCTGTTCTTCTAGACCTGCAGTAAATATCTTACTACTGGGACGGTACTGAAGAAAAAAACGTATAAGGAAGATATATTAAGATACAGTTAAACGTAAGAAAGATATGTCTCTTTTTCTATTCAGAGACAATTAAACAGTAACACGCAAAAAAAGATAATACTTCCTCAAACTTGTTCTGTATTTTCGTAAATAGCTCCCTTGTAAGTATTTTTGCCTTTCTTCGGATTGCTTATCGATGCGCGCCACCATTGCTTATCGATGCGCAGATATACCTCAAAAATATATCACCAAGATGTCCTCTAATACAGAAATCTGGTGAGATCAAATAAAAGAGAGCAAAAATGTTCCTCAAGACCGCTTTCAAACGGTATATGCTTGTGGATCACCTCAACAACTCATCTCCTTCTTCAAAGCCAGTTTTTATCCATACGCCACGCGGTTTCCCTTTTGCCTGAGCGCTGGTGGCTTCGTTAGCTGCGTCCGCTGATGAGAGCGGCAAGGGTTCCCGTGATCTCCGACGCCCAAGACAAATTCCCCTTCTCCCGCGTGAAATATGAGGGTCTGAAAGGCGGTGCCTCGCGCTGCGGCAAGGCCCTTTGTCCGAGCAGCCGAACCATCAAGAATATGACGTTGCGATTCAGCGTTAAGTTCGCAAAGTAATTAGTGGAGATGTTGACACCCTTAAATGAATATCTGACACTTATCGTAGGGCCTTTTGCGATAGGGCATCGACGGCAGCCTCGAGCCTTTGCAAATGCGTAATTCGAGTTGTGCTTGCGCAGATGCACAAAAGTGATATACGTAGGTAAGTCAATAAGTATCTGCAATTTTGCTCTAATTGTCTTTAGTTTGGTTCTACGTCTTTGTGTGATCCCTAACCATTACATGAGACAGTTGTCTTTGAGTGTAGGAGGTTTCAGCGTTTTCTGATCAGTCCGTCTTACACTGTTGTGGTTTAAAGATGACGACAGCACTCTCTGTTTGCACCAAAGAAGAAGAGCGTTCCAAAATCCGTTTTCTTTGGTTTGAAGGTTTACAAGGGGCGGAAATCCATAGCAGATTTTCAGCACAATGCGGGGACAATGTTTGACCACAGATAAGTGTTTTCCAGTTACCAGAACAGTTTAAAAGTGGTCGAACGAGCGTCAAGAAAAAGGAAAGAACGGGGCGTCCAGCTACAGCTGCAACAGATCCCAATATTGAACAATTACGTGTCTTTATTCTGAATAACAGACTAGTGACTGTTAATGAAATGGCAAACAATAACTGAAATGGCAAACCATATGCACAATCTCGCCACGTCAGATTACCATTTGTTTGGACCGTCGATTCTGCTCCGATCAACAGTTCAAAGAAGTGGTGCCTTGCTGCACATTCAAAAACCTTTTTTTCAGAAGGAATCGGGAAGCTTGTTCAACGGTACATCAAGTGCATTAAAAAGAAGGGTGACCATGTTAAAAAGCGATATCAATAAAAATTGTATATTCTTCCTGTAATAAATTATAAAAATTGATTGCAGATACTTACTGACGTACCCTCGCATAAGGAGCATTCAAAAAGAAACGAGCCGGAGACTTAGCAACAAAAGCCAGTATCTGTGTCAGAAGTATTGGCCCTGGCTGCTGAGGCACTTGTCTCTCTGCGACACAAGGTAGTGAATGGCTGCCTCATGAAATTTCCGGAGCTGCGTTGTGAACCAGTTCCGCACGGACTGCTTGGCATCTTCTGAGGTGAATTGTTTGCATCTGAAAGTCTTTCTTAGGGGGCCAAAAATGGCGTAATCGCAGGGAGAGAGGCCTGGACTGTATAGGAGGTGACCGAAAAACTCCCACATGAATTTCTGCATGAGAGTCGTGTTTGTGTTGGGCGTATGAGACTGCTTTGTCGTGGAGCCGAATGACCTTACGGGTGAGCTTGCCTGGTCGTTTCTTGCCGTCACAGTATTAGTGGGAGTTTTAAATGCAGCCAGATACAAAAATTATCACATTTTCACTTGTCATTGAAACAGACATATGAAGTTTTTTTTTTAAATATTGGAAATTTTATTTCAATTACACTTTAATCGAGTAATTTTTCGTTGAAAATTGCCACTTTCAAAATGTTTCTCAACACTTTTTGCTCTCCACGCAACATGGCAGCCAGAGTGTGGTCTGGCTTTTCAAACGAAGAGCCCATGTTGTGGTCACGTGGTTCTTGACGTAAATTGGTGCTACGCAAAACGAGCAAAAATAGTTGCACCAGACTAACTCACCAATATGTTTCCATCATGCGCTACTATGTGAAAAAAGTAGCTTTTGTGGATTGGAAGCATCCACAATATTGATCAGTATCAGTATTAGAATTATCTATTCTTGAGCTTTGTTACTTTCGGTATAGTATCGTTTATTCATTCTTTTATTAGTATCGATATAAATATCGCCTAGATTAAAGTACCTTAGCATTTTCAGGCATGTGTGATGGATATCTCGGAACGACGGATGTGAAAGCGAAAGGAAATCAGAACTCTGAGGGCCATGCGACACCTGCTATGCTCCGGTCTGGTCGAGCCGGTTCTGGTCCGAAAAATATTCAGGAAAGTGATGTGTTGTTTCAGAAAAGTAGATTTAACATTGGTATTCGCTCTCGTATTTCGTGGTAGATTATGTGTGTTTTCCAGTCGTCATCTGTGTTGCCTAATATCCCAGTAAGATTCTCCAATGGTGACGAGATTCTCTGAAATGTGACTCGGAAACATCGGTTGTATCTTTTCTGCTGAAGGATCTTTACGATCAAATTTATCTCCAGCGAAATAGTGACGAAATTTGATCCCAACACGTGCGGTAAACCTTATGACGCAGAAATATTTTGGAGTAGAATATGAATAAACTGTCGCATATCGTCAAAATAATACATACGGGGGGCATTCGAAAGATGTAAAGAAGATTGATTCGAAATTATTATGCAACCACGACTCTTGGAACCATATCTTCGTTGTAACAGTATGCCTTAGATGCCGCGACAGCGAAACATGAGAAGTGAAACTGCATCCATTTCCTTTCCTCTTTATTAATACAGAGAAAAATATAAATCAGGCGTAAGAGACAACAAAATTATTTTTATAGAAGAAGTATATTATTTAGTAATATTGAATAATAAATAATCGACGAACTTGATAATACCATATACGTGGCCACCATTCACATTGCTTCTGTAAATAGCATTAACGTTTCACAACAAATGGCAGAGTAGTATAATATACGAGCAATTTGTTTCTAGATTTCTAATAGTTATAGCAATTAAAGTCACATTTCACCTCATATCTTAGTTTTAATATGGCGTATGTCTAACTATTCTGGAGCACTTCAATTGAATTAGGTACGTATATCTTATATTAATTTGTGAAAGAAGTAGAGCCGAAGGTGTGGATTGCTATTTTATTTGTAATTCTAAAAAATCAAATCTGGAGTTCCTTCGCCGATGCAAATAAGGATTATATAGCTCGGGAGTAAACATTTCAAGTTTACAAATGTTGGTAACCTTGCTATATTGATACATTATTTAACATTCAACTATGTATAATAAAAGAGATGGCGGAAAATATTCTGGAGCTAAAAAAGTGCGCAGATTATACATCTTCCCCATTCAGCACATACACTTTTTTGTCTCTGACAAATCATGACATGATCATTCAAATCATGTCGATTGGAATCGAATCGAATGAAATTGAATCGAATGAAATCGAATCGAATGAAATTGAATTCGAGTGATATCGAATCGAATGGAGTCGAATCGAATGGAGTCGAATCGAATGGAGTCGAATCGAATGGAGTCGAATCGAATGGAGTCGAATCGAATGGAGTCGAATCGAATGGAGTCGAATCGAATGGAGTCGAATCGAATGGAGTAGAATCGAATGGAGTCGAATAGAATCGAATGGAGCCGAATAGAATCGAATGGAGCCGAATCGAATCGAATGCAGCCGAATCGAAATGAGTCGAACCGAATCCAATGGAATCGCCTAATTCGAGTCAAATCGAATCACTCCCTCATCCCAGCGCGGAAAGTGAGCGATCTGACTGCAACGTCCCAGGTTGCCCCTGCGTGGGAAAGTAGTAGCCAAAGCGTCTACGGACGTAACTTGCAGAAATAATATTGTCTTGACAATTTGGAATACAAATGCCCGGGATGACCCGTGCTCCGCCGTCCCTAAACACCTCATTTGACCCTCATTATGAGGCGCGGCCAAACGAAACACGAAGGCCGTGCGCGGGGTAAGTTCTCGCGGCCGAGCGTGGCTTGTCAAGGAAGGCAGCGGGTGGCTGCGGGCAGAGAGCCCTTCGGCTATTGGGTTTCCCTCTGGACGACGCAACTTCATTAGCAGTGTATATTCTTAAATACCGGTTGAGTTCTAAAAATTGTGAATAATAATATTTTTATTTTCTTACTGATACGTGATTGCTTGTTATTGCCTTCGATACGGAACTCGATATACTCCATAACTTACCTGAATCGAGAGGATCGTGGTGACGAAGGAAATATTAAAACAGTTGAATGGTACTACATTTTCTGTCATGGAGGGAATTATGAGAGACAATTATGAAAGGGAAAGACAAAGTGAGTGAAGTTAAGAACTAGTTAATTAGTAAATAAGTAAATCTCTAAGTAAATCATTACAATTATGTAAAACAACATGTATGCGCCACGAGCGTTAACTCGTTCTCAAGATCTCGGACGAGAAAAACCCATCGGGCCCAAAGGCAGTCAGGAATTTTGTCGCTGCTCGAACGTTAGAACCCTTATAAACGCCCTTTGTGCATAAACAAGAATTTTCTACAACCCTACCAAAATGAGGGATTTTACATAGTGCGTGAAGGTAGTATTTCCTTTGAACATGTATGAAACGTGATGTCACCGTGAAAATCTTATTTACATTAAGATGACAAATGAAGATGGTGATTTCTTTCGGTACCATGAAGAGTACAGATAAAACATACTTGTGTAATGATTAATAATACCTGTAAAGTATTGAGGATTTTAAATCCAACTGCTAGCTAACCCTTGTAGAGTTTAAGTACTCTGTATTAAGGGACCAACTGCCCTTTACGAGTCATTTAATGGCTAAAATTAAAATTTCCAAAAAAAGCTGCATTTTTAAGCATGGGGAAAATATGTATATTTTATGAGCGAATTCATTATTATTTATTGCCTGTACTCGATTTGTTTGCCTCCACCTATCTGTCTTGGCAAAAATACTTAAATTGTGATCGTGCAAAAACAACCATTTCCCGCATTTCTAAGCGGGAGTGTCAGTTAAACCTTACTTTTATGCCTCCCGTTTCTTGTACAGATAATATGCCGTTGTCTTGTTCACCGACTGAATGAAGGGTAATCAAGAATTGTGATGAAATGAAGATATAATATTCACATTAGATGTGACATTACAGTAATGTGATTCTCAGATTACAGAAGCAAACCAAACCACAACCACATGTGAAACCACCCATGCCTTCCATGGAATTACCATCGGAACCATCAGTTCTGAGGTATTGGACGCTACTTTAACCACGCCAACAATGTCAGCAAGTTGGCAGTTTTTTAGCACCATCTAAGAAACTGTCTCTTATCAGAGACTTTTGTGAATGATGCTCGAGTAGAAACTTAACAATCCTCGAAGGTCGCACAATCATACTATAAAACTATATTCTTACGGCAAAATTCGTAGTGGACACTTAGAATGGGTGTTTTTAAGAGGCATTTTCCTGTATATAATATACATTTATTCTCAATTTAGTGAGCTGTGAGGGAGCACTCATTTACGTAAAGCAAGTTACCTGCTTCCAAAATTGCCCGCTTCCTCACAGAGATTTCTAGTTACTGTTTTGTGTATGTTTTTTCGCGCACTTCTACTTTGACGAACGGTGAGAATGATTTTGCAGAATATTTTGAGTTATGGACGCAACATATCATTCGCATTACGAAAAGGTACCTTAGAAACAGGGATACGCCATTGGAAGTGTAAAATTACGATCCCGAAAACGTGCAAGTCATGCTCTTCGTATGAAAGGTATTGAGTTTTCCAACTCCATGGACACAAAGCGGCAAAAGTGCTCCGCAAATGACAAATCTTCACATTTCCGTTTACTTTTAAAGAAGCACTCATTCCACGTCCATTAGAACAGTTCAGCGAAATCCGGACCTCAGTAAGGGATCACTTATTTTATGCAATCAGTAATTTCTTAAGGATTCGATTAATCCGTACCGATCCTCTAGCCGATCCAGATGACTTAGCACAACTATTGCCACACCAGCGTCTCTGACGAGGTCCTAGGGTTCGAGTGCCAAAGGTAATGTATTTTTGACACTAGCTATTTAGCTGGGTCGAATCCAGTCGTTGTCGGGAGGCATTTAGTGACCAGGCGCTCTGATCGGGAATTTCCTGTACTTTTCCGGTCGGTAGCATGCACGTGCCGGAGGAGTACGAACAAAAATTTCCTCGGTCCTCGCGGATCTTCCCTTCCTCGTCCGTGCCCTAACCTCAATCCTTACATAAACTACATTACCGTACGTAACACCAGGTCATTCGGTGATCAGGTCTTACCCCGGTAGGATCGGCGCCCATCTGGGGAGATATTTGGATGGGCAAATCCAACACGACGAAATGTAATTATATTTTGAGTTTCAAACTTAAGCTGTCTCACGTTTTAGTGGAGATAGAGCACCGCTACCTCCCAACGACAACATGCACAACACCCACGGGACTCACGATCGAAGTAACTGTCGCGCTTGGGAAGGCGAAATATCCACTCAGGCGAGTGTCGTGTTTGATTGATTAGTGATGTAGGGTGTATCGACTGCTAAGGTTGCGAGTAAGAGGTAATTCCGGTAAGAGTAGTGCATGTTTTACCTCGGGATGTGGCGGTGTTCTTCCCCGCTGGAAGCTAAGATCTGGCAACGACCTTCCGTCGCCTAACGGGGTTTTCCGCAACCAGGCATCTTCCACCAGCGGTGCACCGCCCCCGCAAAACTCTTATCTTTTGACCGGTCTTCTGGCATGTGTGGTGATGTAGTGTAAGTAACTGTGTGTTTATGTGAGTGGTGGGGGATACGACAAGGAAGAGGAAGGAAAGATCGCACGCGGTCCGTATTTCGTTCGTTAGGATACTGCCCCGGCATTCGGTTAGTCTTGATCGGAGAAACCACGCCAAACTACCGATCAGATCAGCCAGCCGAGAGAATTCTCTTCCAGACAGCGACTGAATTCGACCTAGGTGGCAAGCTACGGTCAAAAATCCTACCATATCCAGGAGAGGAACCCAAGGACCACCCGGTCAGAGGCACTACAGCTAAGTCAGTTGATGCCCTGAGCCACCTATCCCGGTGCGTGTACGAATTCTGTGGTCACAGGGTAAAAGTTCTTATGTCAAAAATCTTAGTTTGGAGTTAAGTTATTGGGCCAATGCTTTTTCTTACGCACAACGCTATTTCCCAACTCTTTTTCCTCATTAAGGAGGCAACATTTGAATCCGGTCGTTTTACGAAAATGAAATAAAGATAAATGACTTGACCCGGGAGCGCTGGCAATAGATATGTGAGAACCAAGTCAGGGCAGTTTTGTGTTCGTGAATTGTTGCGATGCATTAGGCGTCTGATATTTCATGTATTCCTTCATTGTACTTTTCTGAGAACGCTTGTCCTATTTTTATATTTTCGATGGGCCATTTCCCCTGAGCATGCTGAAACTTGATCACTGCGCTGTGCGATATCTGTAGATACGTTGTGTACACTGGCGCCAGTACATTGTGAGCTCGCGGTGTAAACGGTACGTCTCATGATATTATTTTCAGGCGTGTCTAAGACAAGTGTACGATTTATTAACAATTGCATTGAGAGACACGCACAAACCAATAAAATGCGTTTTTCAGTTAATACAGCTTCAGATCATTCCCATTCAGGAAAAGTTGCAGCTATATCTGAGAGATACTTTGCGGGCACTGGCGTAAGTCTACCTATTGCGAGCACTCCCGGGTTAAGAACTTTTACCCCGTGACCAGAGAATTGTCCGCGGCCCCGTGCGCCAGAGGGAAGCGCTGCGGCGGGCGAGGGGCGCCGCCGGGCCGGCGCGGCGCGGCGCGGCGGCTGCCGGGCGCCGAGATGGATCGCCACTCCGCACCTCGTTCCTTAATTATAAAAGCGGCCGCTGCGTGTTTTTGTGCGCCCTTCTTCCCACGGGCCATCAATCGCTGGGGGCGGCGGCGGCGGCGCGGCCGGGCATGAGGCAGGCGGTCGCAGGCGGAGGACAGCCGAAGCGGTGGTGGTGGAGACGGCAGCAGGCCGGAGGCGGGCGGGGACCCATGCATGCGGATGTGCGGATGGGGAAAGGCATGGAGTAGGGAGAGGTAGGAGCGGGGGCGGTGGGAGTGCGGAGCAGGAGATGGCGGGGGCGGGAGAGGGCGGGTGGCTGAGAGGGAGCGGAAGGGGTGGTGCGTGGCGGAGAGAAGTGTCACCTTGGTTGTGTCTCGGTCCGTGGTTGCGGGTGTGCTGTGGTGGGGAGCGTTTCGAGCTCGGGCTACAGCGTGGGGCGAGAGAGCCGACCTAGGCCTCTGTAACGCGCAGTGTCAATTGATGTAGTGGGCGATTGCTGCTTAAGGAGAGCTTACGCTCTGTACCTTCATATAAGAAGTGCTTTCAGAAGATCTATCGGCAAGATTCAGCATTTCGAGTACATACAGTCTATGTACAGATCACGTGTATGCTGTACACTATTCTGATTGTGTAGGCTACTCACCTACATGCGGTTTATATCGTCAATAGCCTCACATCTAAGATGCTTTATGTTGTTTATTGTCTATAATTATTAGCATATTTATACGGTGACTGGATCGTGGAGTAGCACAGCGTATATAGACATGTTTAATTGTTAGTTTCCCTTCGTAGGGTTCACTTCGTTTAATCTTGCTACATGTTTTGTAACTTTCTACTTTTCTGTCCAATTGTAATTTAACAGTTCTTTGTTAACAGTTCTTTGTTAATAATTAAACCCATTATATTAAATACTGTTGGTAAACTATAAAAAAATTCTTTAACATAAAAATTGCGCAGATTAAATGAATTTATTATATTATTTTCAAAGATAAAAATGTGTTATATTATTTTAATTTATACCTAACTCCTCCCATTTTGCTGATTGCTGGTGCTTGTAAGTAAGGAGGAAATAAAAATCACTTGAAATGTTTTCTCAGTTGGAATAATCACTGATATATCAGACAGTGAAAGCAGCACATTGTATTGTATTTGTAATTTTCTCGTTAAGTATTTAAATAGTGTCCGTGCAGAATATATTTCCTGTAATGTATGATAATGCACACTCACGTGAAAACTGGAATTCTCACGTAACCACTTTCCTTTTGAAACAATCACGAAAGTTCGATCGAGATAATACATTACGTAAATGGCGATTCAACATATGACCAAAAATTTCTTCTGAAAACAGTGAACTTTTAGAATAAAGTAACTAATAAATTATTTAGTTACAAAATATTTTATATTTAGAAACTTGTACTAGACAGAAGACAGTGTTCATGCTACACCTTTACTACACCTTTAGTAAAATTTCTGCCTAATCACGTGATAAATTAATCACGTGATACATTACATGTCTTACAATCAGAAACCTTCCCATTTGAACACTGATGCTACTTCGAATCTGAAAAGGAAAGGACACTTCCAGCCAAATTTCATTTTGTGAAAAAAATATCTGTTAGAATGTCTTGCTGAGTTAATGTTGTTGTTATTACCTTGTATTCTTCTTTTTCAGTAACGTTTTATTTTTGATAGAATTATCACTATGTGGTTAAGATGTTTTTTTGCATATTGTCTTCTTACAATCCTGAGTTACTGACAGTCGTCGAAAACTGATGTGGCGTGAAAGAGGAAAATCGTAGTAAGCATATCAAACACAGTCTGCGAGCTGAAAGTATATCTTTATGTTTTTTATCTCTGGTTGTGCTCACACGTCTCTCTCCACAGTCAACAGCAAGTCATATTTATTCCTTCAGTTGCGCCAATACCACTCCCTCCTTGCTCAGATGACAGACGCAAAAGCATTTGATTCAAGGCATATAAATATATTTTTATATTTATTTTTTAAATATATTAAAATACTTACATTCATGGAATTTATATTTACGTATGATCGGATGTGTAAAATATCATGGCACCATACGTAAACACAAAAAATTTACAGCTATCTAAAAGGACAAATAATGTGTTATGGTGAAGAGAGTGCGTAGGTTGTCAGTCGAAACGGGAAAACAAATGAACACGCGATGCGACAAAGGCCTGCGTCGCGGTACTTAAGGCGTTTTGGGAGCAACTGTTTCTCAAGGAACTCGCCAGGCGATGGAACGTTTGTGGAGGGAGAGAGGGAAGGAATGCTCCTGCGTCTGATGGACGAAGGGTCGATTATGACTCAGACACAGAGCCTCTGACTTCCCCGCGTGTCATCGAGAGAGGTGGCTCAGGGCACCAACTGATGAACCTCCGACCGGGAGGTTCCAGACCCAAGGTGGCAGGCGTTTTGGCACTAGCTAGAGAGCAGGCTCGGATTCAGCCGCTGTTTGGGGGAGAATTCTAGCGGCCGGCTGCTCTGATCGGTAGTTTTCCGTGGATTATCCGATCAATAAAAGGCGAATGCCGGAGCAGTACCCTCACAAACGGGCCACGGATCGCGTGCGATCTTTCCTTTCCCTTCGTTTTCATATTCTTGCCCATTACCAACACACACACTTACACATACTTGTACAAATACTACACCACCATGTAGGCCACTCGGAATCTTATAGCCACTCGGAATCTTATAGCTCCCCGAGGAAAAAACTTGCACTACACTTACGATACTAATGACTTTAGCAGTTTACGCCCCCGTAATCACTAATCTATCAATCTCCTGCGTGTCTCAGGTTTTGGTCTCTCGCACCATGTCTAAACCCGCCATGTTTTCTTTCAGTGATGGTTAATAAGACATACGGTTCAAAAGCAAGTTTTAGCTGATGAAACAAACTGAAAATTGTTCTAAAAGAAACGAGATTATTGCAGATGATTGCGAGTGGCGCGCATTATGAGCAATTGAATTGATTTTTTGGCGCGTCAAATGCTAAGTTCGTTAGTTCCGAGTAGTTTATGATTTGACATCGGATGTTTAGGGAAATGCCTATTTTTTTTCTAGTGAACTTATTTAAAGGATGATAATATATGTGCACGAATCATGACAAATGATGACATATGACAAAGTTTTATAATGCTTATTTTTGCTTATTTTAGCATAAATGCCTTCTTTTTCCATATATGCCTTTTCTTTAGATTTATTGCAGGTTTTTGCTTTTTATGTATTATTTTTTATACAATGCTAAGAAATCTGAAAATCAGCCGTGGTACAACCTGACCAATTATTACGAATCCTTTAATTCACGTTTTTGTATTTTGAAATACAAGACAATTCCTGAACGTATACCAATATATTTTTCTCCATTTCCCTATCTCATAAATACTAGCCATGTTCTGAGAAAATGGTCGATTGCCAATACACCGAAGGCACCTTTTGAGTGAAAATAAATGTAAATTCCCATAAGGTTTCAGTGTTGCTAATTTTGACTTCTAAAATCGTCCTGGTGTCTGGCATATATTTTAGAAATCCTTCTCTGTATGTTCAGAAATCCTTCTCTGTATTCAAACTGATTTTGTCTTCCGATCATTGCAGATTTGAAATTGCGATCCTTGAAAAGTTACTGGTAATATATTGCAATGGAAACTATTAAGAATAAAATGCAGAAGAGTTGTAAATATGTATGGAGTTTTACAAATAATTTTTAATTTTATTGTGAATGTAATTTATGACAGTGCCTTTTTTCTCCTTATTCTTGACATTTTCAGTGCCTTTTTAAGCGCCTAAAAGGCGATTTTTTAGTGCCTAAACATCCGATGTCTATTTATGATACACCCTTGGACGGTGTTTCAACCTCGATAAAACGTGTTATTCAGCGGCGACTTACATGTCGGCTTTCACAGTGATTCAAAGCCTCAGCCAGGAGAAACTCTAAACTCTCAATTGGCATCCATACTTGTCTGGTAAACTACTGCATGAAAGTGTACCAGTGCGTGCTAAAGGGGAGAGTGATACACAAGAGTGAATTCGACCTAGCTGGTAGTCAGTATTGAAAATCCGATCACTGCCGGGGCTTAAATCTTAAGATATCCTGGTAATATGTAGAGACAATGGTAATTCTGACACTGAGCCAACTCTGACGGCTGGAGTAATTGGACAAATCATATGACTTGTCTTTAGGAACGAACTGCGGTGATCAAGGATTTCAACGAAGTCAGATACATCAAAGAAAAGGAGACCGACCTCATTCTTTGAAGCATTCTTTACGCCATCCGAAAACAATGATTAATTAAAAGAATGCAATTTTCGGGAACATTTTTAATATGTCGTTAAGCTTGATGTACAGTACCCTCACGAATCAAAGTATCCGTTTCAACTTCTCAGGATGTCCCGTTTGGACAGGTCAATGGGGGAATAACAATTTTGGAGAAACAATTTGAACGGTTTAGGCGCTAGCGCTGACCAGAGAAGAACAAACGGACGAACGCTTTATCGTAAACCACATATTTTTTTTATTTTTGAAGGTCGCATCAACTACTAGGTCATTAGCGACCACTATTGGACGTAACGTTATGGTATGAGGATGAAACGATATAGCGATGATAGGGGTGAAAGGAACACATACACCCATGCCCGAGGCGGGTCTCGAACCCGCGACCCCATGGTCCAAGGTCACTACGGCACTACCGACTTAACGTTATCGGCCCCGGTGCCGACGACAATGTTTGATGAAATAATTTACAACATATAAGATTTATTCATTTTTTCAATACAATGTTACAATTTTTCTGAAGAAAAATCTCCACCTCCAGTATTACAACACTTTCTTTTTATTACGTAAGTACGTATTACGTAAGTCAAAAAGAAAATCATGGCAGGTTTTGATACGGCATAATAGGCCGTACACTTTTTGGACCAGGAGACAAAGTTCGTTTATCGCCTCGCAGACCGCGCGACTTGCCACCACTGCAGCCTTGGTGCCTTGAGTAGTTGAGTACAATACATTTCATTTGAGAAAAGCTCTAGGGAGGCGGACATTCAGTGGAAAAAAGAAACAAAATACAAAAATGCAAGGATAGATATGTTAATTGAATGTTCAAGTAGATGAAAAATTGAAATAAAAATGTAAACTTACATTTATAAATTTTAAAAGGGTTTAAGTCGAGGTCTTGTGAAGATTAACCTTCACTCCACGTTTGCATGTGAATGCCCAAACTTTCCTGTAGACGGTCTGGAGGCTTCAAAATCTGTGTTAAGAATTTCACGCTTATCTCTACGTATTCAATTTTTTTGAATTTAGAAACTGGTTGTAATTTCTGACATTTTCACGTAAGTGTGAACTATCAAATCGGCGATAAAGACAAAAAAATATGAGTGCACAAAATTAAATGAAAAATACGTACACGTAGAACATTGATATGCAATATAGACAGTCCCTCTGTTGACACATTGGCTTCAAAAACAGGGGAACTCCCGGATTGTAACTTGGCTGGGAGCAGTGGATATTTAAATGGTGGAAAATACTTTACGTCCCATGATAAGCTAGGGTCACGTAAAAATACCGTAGCTAAATATCCGACAAAATTAAATCCTCTAACAATTCTCGTCGTAATCAAATTCCATATCCTTTCACCCGTATAACTACACAAGTGACGGAAAATCTATGAATTAAAAAAGAGAATGTGCTTGTGTCAGTCACATACACCCACAAAAACTACTCAACCGTTTTAGTTAAAATTTTCTTATAAAAATAGGGAGTATTTAACGAGTGTTTTGAATTAAATCAGACATGTGGAGGAGCTGCTTTTGCAAAGTTAATTGCCGACGTAGGCTCTACGCCGTTCCCAGGGGTCCGTGCTTGAAGTGCGATCTCTCTTTGAAATGAAAATTGATATTTGAGTTAAATTATTAATAATATTAATGTCGCAGTCATATATCCATACAAATTTAACTGTTTGGTTCATGTAAAGTACAGATTTCCTCTGCGAGTGTGGACCTTTTCTATTGTATTCCATTCACTTCACCTCGCTACTCATCTTTTCTATATTAATGACAAGGATATGCACTTGACGCATATCCGCCCTTTTTTTAAAACATTCCTCACTCTGAAACACCTCACTGACACTCTTGAGGTGCCTTGATATGACTCAAAACGTACAACTGAAAGAATTGTCCATCAGTTTCGTGAACAGCTCCGATCTACTTTCGGTAACCCACCTAGGAGAATGCAAACACTACCTCGTTAAGGCCTTTACCCCCTGAATATTTTTATCAAGTCTTCTTTGAATTCCCTATATAATAGAAGAGGATGGCAAAATGTATCAAAATATAATGTATTTACATTTATAACAATTCTCTTCATGACATCTAAATGCGGAAACAAGCATGACATCTAAATGCGGAAACAAGGACGTGGGAAAAAAGTTAGAGAAATTTTGAAGGCATCTTGAAAACTGCTTGATCACTGAAAAATTCACTTATGTGCAACAATCGCCAAAACACACTACAACTCAGAATTGCTTTATTCGACGTTACATATTGTTTAGCTTTTCTAATGTACAGACACCAATTATGAAACTTGCCTGTTGAAAATAGGGGTAACAAAAACACTAAAGAAGCATATAAATATTGCGCGTGTGATCTCGAAATCCTACGTAAATTTTTAAATTGCTAAAATCCTCGTATTTTTATGAGAATATCACACAGATCAGCAAAATTGTCCAATGTCTTACGAAACGTTTTTTCAACGAACATTAGGAAATTAGGAAGAACAAAAAAGTAGATTTTCTCTTTGGGAGTACATAGTTGCTGAAGATGCAAATAAAACAATATTTTCCTAATCTTATTTACGCAGAAAGACTACATGACAAAAGAAATAATGTAATCTGCTTCAATTTTAGAGAGACATAAATTTAAATTTCTGTAGCAATTTAAGAAGTGCGTACTACCCGTAATTCAGCGAAAAAATATGTTGTGAACTCCAGAGAACACGTTCCACAAATACTGTTTTACAACCAATCAATAAAACTGTCCTAATTACAGTGGAACGTGACGTATTTTAAAGTTTTAATTGGAGGCGGGGAATAGTAAATTCATCTCATTCTGTCCCAGTATACACTCCGAGTCTGTTGTGGAACGTGGCATCAGGCGTAGAGGTGCTATTGAAAAAGTATCATTACCTTCATAGACGAGAGGAATCTGTGCTATTTGAATTTAGAGCTCGAAAAATGTCCGTCCATTGATCACCTGCTTAGACAAAATACGACGCAACAGTGCAAAGAAAATATTTAAAATATTTAAATTAAACGGCATCGTTTTGTAAATGAGGCGGGAACTCGTTTGAATTGGTCTAGCGATGTAGGAGTGAGAATTCGAAACAAGGTTGTTCTCGTGAAGGGAGACAGGGTCTCAAGGTACCTCCTGACTGAGGAAATCCAGTAAAACGTGGGATAGGCTTAGCAACGCGAACAAAGGGGAGCCCAGACGCTGAACTCTCGTCCTTTTCAAGTGCACAGATGCGCAATGATGTGGGGTCTTTAATATAAGAGGATACATAGAAGAAAAGGCCTAATCATTTCGTATAAAGGTGGGAAACTGTAGGATACTCGTTTCAAACCCTACGTCGCACCTGCTCTCATACCTGTTTTCTGAATGTCAAATGTGGTTCTCACAAGAAACATGAGGGCATTGGCCGATAGATGTCTACGAACCTAATTTACATGGAAGGGTCGCGAAGGGTCCTCTGCGATTTTGCTGAATTTTGGATACGATATACGAGATGCGGAAATAAGACACTCAGAATTTTTCGTCAAAAAAGAAAGTATTAAAGGGATGAAAATCCTCCTTTAAAAGAAAGGGTGCGATTTTAACTTATTATTTTCTATAGATATTAACAAAATTTTCAAGAACACGCAATCGATATGAATTTTCTATTCGATGTATTCAGAAGCAAAACACAATAAATAAAAACACTGAAAGTGCTGCCTGTCCCAATGCATCAAAATAGGTATTTTGGATCCTTTTCTTCCTAGTTACCAAATCGAGGACCACTGTAAGTTGAAGCAATATGTTTGTTGTCTTCAAAGCTTGTTTTCGCGTGGCCTTCTCCTTGCAAGGAGCGAAGTCTCGTTGCCGACGTTTCCGACGTTAGCTCATTGCCAGTTTTTGCTGAGGTTTCTTTGGGCAAAATCAATTCATGTAACATACGGACTGATCATGGATATAGGAACCGTTGTTTGTTCTTGATACCAAATGGAAATCTACAGGATCCGCTCTTGTTTTTGTTCTGACTCACTGAGTCCGGTTCCCTTGATTCGCATGCTACCGAAGCACCGCTCTTGGAACAGAAAAAAAACTGATCGATTTCGTCAACAAATCAGACGACCTAAAATCCGTTTTTGTTGGGAGATCCAGGTTACTATGCTCATTTCAGGCAGTGAGAATCAATCATACAGAACGATCAAGGACGGGGAGTACTCAACAGTCGGATGCCAGAAAATACAAATCGAATCGTAAGTCAGGCACGGATCCTGTTCGTGAAGGTTTATGAAAAGAGATTTTTTTCTAGCCTTTTTCTCGCCGACAACCGGTCACCCTTTCCGTTACGATGGGACGCATATTCGATCATACAAAACATAGACACCTAGTCACTTGCAAGCTCCTCTGATCTGGAGTCAGAAGAACGCGAGGCCCTATGCGACAACACGTACATGAGACACAAGGGACGAAGAACCATGCCCAAGGTGGGACTCGAATCCGCCATCCTTCGGACCGAAGCAGTGAGTCGGTACAAGCTCTTAGCCACCACTGGCATCCAGCTCGGCTGTGAAAATGGATATTGTCAAATTGTTAACAATAAAATAATTAGTGTTAGAAAACTGTACAATTTAATGAATGAAAATCATTAATGTTACGGCGCCTTATTCGCCACCTCAGTTACTCCAATTTTCTTCGTAGGTTACGCCTTTAGTGCCGGCGAACTTTCTGCAGCAAATTCTCACACAGCTACCGCCACCACCACTGCCGTCACCACCACTGCCGTCGCAGGCGCTCCCCGCTCCCTCGCGGGTTCTGATTGATAGCTTAATGAGCTCCGCAGCCAGGCATTCGTCAGCACTTCGCCGCGCCACTGAAGCTTCCTCCGACCGTTGCCACTGCTCGTAGCCCTCGACAACCCAACCCCGCCGTTCCTCATGGCCTCCCACTCACTAGTGACCACCCACTGCTTTGTCTTTGGAAGCCAACAGAAGTTCTTTCCTTGCCTCCGGCGACTCCATCTCCACAGTTCTCAACTCCCAGCAATCTTAACAGTTTCCCCGTCCTCACCGCTTCACCATCCTTAATGCTCCACCGTCTTCAATGCTCTACTGTCCGCTTCAATGCTCTACTGTCCGTCTTCAACGCTTCACAGTCCTCAACGCTCCATCGTCGTCACCATCCTTACTGTCTGTGACATTCCACAGTCTCCGATTCGTCCACTCTCATTTCGAATAACGCCTGCCCGCAGGAGACTATTTGCTCCTGATCTACTATTTCTTTCGCTTAGCTGTCCATATTATGTTCGCTATCGTCGCTGCCTCTAAGTCCCTTGCCATCGCGTAATTCTCACCAACCTCGTTATTCTCTATTATCATCTCATCGCCCTCTCCGCTATATCTTGCGATCTCAGCCGTGAATCTATTTCCACCACCTGCTCATCTATACCGTCCTACCTGTCCCTACCATCTCATCTATTCCCCTCTTCGCTTTAGCCGACTTCGCGAATGTCACCATTCTCATCGTTCAGCCACCCCTCTCTTCTTCAGCGATCCCGCCTTCCAAATCATTCTCGAACCCCCCAGAAATTCCCTAATCCCTCCCCATCCTCATATCCCACATCGCACGCCTTTTGTACTACAGCACCTCCACTGCACATCCATACCATTCCCTTCTCCTCCATCAAAATCACCACCACTCCCCCAAACACTCATTCTTCTCTTCCTTCACCACGCCCACTGCCGCGCCGCTCGGGAAGGGTAAAAATTGTCCAATAAAATTAGATTCGCGCGAAGTTCCCCAGTAATTCATTAATGTGCGCACAGTTCACGTGTCGGAGTTCTCACCGGCGGCGGCACGGCGGAGGCGGCGGCGCGGCGCGGCGCGGCGCGGCGACTTCTGAGTAAGAAGCCGCTGAGAAATGCTCGCCAACAGGGGAAATCTTTTTCCCGGGAATGTTTTTTGTGTATTAGAAGAGGAGGTTGGAAGGGGCCCGGCGGACGGGGAACGCCGAGACGGCGTCGGCGACGACGACGACGACGACGAGGAAGAGGACGAGGTGAAGGAGGGGAGGGGGAACTGTAGAAACGAAACAAGAAAGAAGTAAAAATGTAAGACCTTGAACAAAAGTGACACTTCGCAGAAAAACGAATGGAAGTGCGAGGAGATCCGGCCCCCGCCCCCGCCTTCTTTTTCCTCCCGACCTTTCTTGGCGCTCCCCGCGGAGGCGCGGAGAGCTACGAGCTGTGAATGAAGCGCGCGCTGAGAGGCGCTCCGCTGCCGCACGACGCGCCGCGCGACATTCGCGCCTCCGAGGTGGAAAGCGCGATTGTCGCCCGCTGGTGGATTTTGATGACCTAAACCAGTAGTGTCAAGGTCTCCTATTGGTGGCAGTGGCATGCCTTGCGGCATCGTGCCACGCCACGAGCTCTCCACACCACTAGCGTCAGGAGAGGAAACTATTAGTAACCTCGCCGCTTTGCAATAGGGACGGCGTTGTCTCTTGCGGCGCGGCTACGAATTGCGTGGAGGGGTGATTTAGTCGTGGCAGTCGGGCCACGGACTCTTGCTCGTGGCATCGACTTTGACAACACTGATCAAAAACATCGCCGCTTTACAATAGGGATGGCGTTGTCTCTTGCGGCGCGGCTACGAATTGCGTGGAGGGGTGATTTAGTCGTGGCACTCTGGCCACGGATTCCTGCTCGTGGCATTAACCTTGACAACATTGATCAAAAACATCGCGATTGTCGCCCGCTGGTAAGAGAGGGTAATTATGAGGGGGTGGATTTCGATCACCCAAACCAGTGGTGTCAAGGTCCCCTACTGGTGGCAGTGGCACGCCTTGCGGCACCGTGCCATGCCATGAGCTTTTTTTGCGTAACTAGCGTCGGGAGAGGAAATTATTACTAACCTCGCCGCTTTGCAATAGGGATGGCGTTGTCTCTTGTGGCGGGACTGTGAACTACGTGGAGGGGTGATTTCGTCGTGGCACTCGTGCCACGGACTTCCGCTCGTGGCATCGACCTCGACAACACTGGCCTCAAACATCGCCAAAAATGATCAATAAAGTGCTCTAAAAGCAAAAATGTTTTAAAAATGCACTAAAAGCAAAGAAAATGACGTAAATACGTCATCAAAACCAGTTGGCATGAATAACTTAAGCTGTTCAAAATGTTACTGATGTAAATGAGGCTTCATCCATTCGTTCAGGTGAAATCAGTTTTTAAACTTTTGATTGGGAGTGTACTCACAATGGCTGACATTACAACTTCTGAGCGAAGAAATCGAATAGGCTAATACGTATTGGTACTTAAGAATTCTGTGGAGAATATTTATTGCATCTCGTAAATATTATCTGAAGCAAGTACCATTAAAATAGCATTAAAATCGATGAAATGAGAGAAAATGCATTAAAATTACGCGCAAAAGTAAAAAATTACTTATTAGCCGAAATATACGAATCATTTTAAAAAATGACGTAGAAAAATGGGTCATTTCCTTTTGTCATAACATAAAATTAATTTCCACACTAAACGGTATATCTCTAAAGTGAAAAAAAAATGTCTTTTCAATAAAATCCACCCTTTAATGATTATTATTCGACTTATTTACAGTGTCCTTTGGAAGTTCATTAGCTGTTACGGTGTCATCTAATCGGGAGCTTGAACTTCATCATAGTGACGTCACTGTAGTGACGTTTACGCTCCCGATTGGATGGCATCGTAACAGTTGACTTCCATCAACAGTCTTAAGTTTAAATCGAAGTATAAAGTGGCGTTATGGTGGAAATTATTGAGAAAACTGATTCCGTGCGGCAGAAAAGTCTCTTCGCAGTGGCACCAGTGGATGGTGACAGTATTAGCAACAGAAATTGTGTTGGTAGCACGAACTGCAGCTTGTAAGAAAAGAAAACGTAAATAACGTACCCATCACAATCGTACCAGATGCTGGAAGTGTTGTCCTTGTCACTTGTTTCCCAGTGATCTGGTTTCTACCAATATTACTACAATTTTTAATAGGAGCCCCTGATACAGATCGGTATGGAGAGACTCTCTTGGCACACTGTATTATGGGCGGCCCGCGGCCTAGAGATCAGTGTGCAGGCCTTTCCCCGCGGTTTAATTCAGGCGGTTCCAAGTGTAATTTGTGGTAGACAAAGATGGTTCCTGGCAGGATTTTCTCTGGGAACTCCCGTTTTTCCTGCCAATATGCATTCCAGCTGCATGCCATCGTCCATTCCCTGCCCTATCCTATAATTACACTTCGATTAAAACACGAAGTCTTTTCAAGATCACAAGCTGACAAGAGGCATCCAATTGGATGCTTCAATACCAACAATTTAAGTTGTAAGGAACCTACCGACTCGATGACAGTGTATCTCTCGCCTCTCAGTTCGTGAGTTTCCAAGAACTTCCTGCTTTAATTGGAGTGTAACCATTATTCCGCTAATGATCCACGGATCACAGCGGCGTCTAGACGATAACCGAGGAACTATCTGAGAAGGGCTGCGGCTGCTTATCCGCGTTATCAATAACTAGGGTTCCGGCATGGTGCACTCGAGAGAAAACGGAAATGGTGAGGGAGTGGGGGACGCACCCTCCCAAGACCCTAGTTACGGTTAACAGAGAGTGGATATCATGCCAGGCGGGGTGTTGGATGTAGCTTAGTTAAAGCTGGCATCTGAGGGGAAAACAGAGTTTAATTAGATTGACTTTAATAAAGAATATACGGGTACGTTTTCTTGAGACCCGCAATATCAACTCCTAACATTACTTGAATTCAGAATAAATAATAGCAACGAGTGTTGTTGACAAAATCAGAAATATTATATCCCACACAATAGGAAATATTTTGCATCTAATGCAAGTTACGGATTTGATACAAATTCCTAACGTAAAAAAATAATTATCTCGACCCCTTTCTCATCGAACGAAATGAGGGCTCAAGGAAACGTGCGCGGATAATAGTAATAATGATACTTTTTGCTTTCACGTTATGGCTTGTACCGCTCGTTTCTAATAAAACTTTGATATTACATTGTATATCTCTGTAAAACGTGTAAAGTTAGTTAACATTAATTTATTAACAAACACCTCAAATAATATAAAATATGTTGTAGTTTGAGATATGAAAGGGTATGGTCCTGAAAAAAAGGTAACACCAATTGATAACAAGACGTATACAGAAACAGGGGCTCAGTCTTTCTTTTTTATTAATTTGTAGATTCAAAGGAAGCCTGGTTCGAAAAACGGATACGAAATAGGCATGGTGGTCTCCGCATAACTTTTCAGAACAAACTTATCATCCGATCACGTAACACATCATCAAAGACATATTAAGAATTGACACGTTGAAGTAGCAATATCTATCACTATTACTGGAAAAAATCAAAATGAGTTTTCAATAAAACACCGTGTACCATTATTAGCAGTACGCGCGGTTTGCATGATGGGTTTGCGAATGTCGCAGCTGTAACGTCTGTTGGGAAAGGCGAGCGGTTTGGCGCGTGTGCTCTTCTCGGTGGGGCCGGGAGGAGAGGGGGGTTGGTGGGTGGCACGCGTCAGCAGAGCGCAGCGGCTCGCGACGCAGATCGATGTTCGAGAATTGTCGATGGCGATGTCGGGCGGGGCGGCCGTCGGGGGAGTTTTAAGGTGAAGTGTAGGTTTCTGCGGAAGACTTGAATGCCCCCGAGGAGGAAGACTAGCCGGCAGAATATTGGCGCTGAACCGGGTGTGCAGCCGGCTAACATGGCTCAGGCCAACGTCTATAGTCACGACAGCGACTTAAAGTGTGGGTGTGTGTGTATGGGTGTAGGGTTCGAGTGCCGTCGGTGACGGATTTCCGACAATAGCTAGGTCGAATTGAGACGCTTTCTGGAAGATCATTCTAGAGACGGCTGGTAAGATTTGCAGTTTTCTGTAGTTTCTCCAATAATATCATGCGTATACCTGAGGAAAATGGATTACGAACTGCGCATAATCGTTCTTTCCTGATCCTTGCCAGACCTCTCCTCGCTTCAATGTGGCATAAATGTGCCTGCTTGCGAGCTCCGTAATTGAAAGCTCCGTAATTGTCTTAAGGGACACCACCTGAACGTCACCTGGCTGCCACCATACCTCCCTAAGGATTCAAGTGTCGCCACGGGCTTACGAGCCACATCGACAGGACTAGGTGCTCGGTTGCAAGTTAGGAAGTTAGTGGAAACTACAGTCGAGGGACACTAGGGTGTAAAAAATGCAATGGTATTAACTGAGGATACGGAGCGTCAGCGGATAACCGAAAGATGAAGTTGACGTAAAACGCCAAACGATAATGGTGACATAAGTTTCTTAGGTTAATTATAACTTATAGGTCCATTTTCTTGTTAGACAATCACCTTTTTGAAATCTAAATTGACTTGTTACATACATTAAAACAGTAAAATTAACATTATAAACCACGGTTTTGACCGTATTTACAGTTTCACTGGCGTATGACCAAGTGTAAATACAATTAAACAATTGTTTAGAATGTTCATTTTACTGTTTTAATTTAACAATATAATATGTGAATTTAGATTTCAAAAAGGTGATTGTCTAACAGAAATGTGGACCTATAAGTTATAATTAACTTAATCAATCAAAAGACAATCTATATCACAGTAGAATAAGTGATAGATATATAAACTTTCGCCTTGTAACTCAAGTTTTCACTAAAAGTACACTTACCTCCCTTGGCCTCCCGATGTCTCGATAATATCCTGTTAACACGTTAGAATTAACATAATGTTCGAAAAGATGACGCAACCACGTCTGCACTGTTTTGATAATCGCATATGACAAACAGTGCGTAGAGTGCCAACGTCTGGGAGCTCTGATTTTGACAGAACTTTTTATTAAAAAACATCAATTGCCAAAGATAGGCTCTTTAATCAATGAAAGATATTTTGAACTATTCTTTTTGTTAAAAAAATCAAAAACTACTGTACAAATCTCAACGCTTAACGCTATTTGCGTCATTCGATGCTTTTTTAAATATTTAACTGCATCAGTTTTAAATCTGATGTTACAGAAATTAGATATGTTTCCGACACTTAAATAATGCTAAAGAACTAGAAATTTCAAAAATATTTAAAAATATTCTCCCCTAATTTAAAAAAGTGCTTCGTTGAAGTTTTTTTTCAGATTTGATTTCATTTCACTAACGCTATTACGTTTAGACACCTGTTCAATGTTTCGAAGAACAAAGTGAAATTTGGCAAATCTGTTCAATCATAAAAATTCTTACGATTTTCTTTTATCTTATGCTGGTGTGAAATTCAGTAAATTTCGTGTGTTCTAACTGCAGGCGACAAAATCAAAGAGATGACATTTTTTAAGTTTATCCGCCCTTAGCAACACAATTTTCAATTATTTCACTATGTATTAATATAATAAAGTAACCGGTTCGTTTTTTATAGTCGTTGTTAACCCGCCTGTCTTACAAAATGAAGGATCAACACTTTTCCAATCTTTAGAAGAAATAAAATCATTTATTCCTTACGCATTATTAAATAAGTTCCATTGGGATAATTGACAAAAGGTGAAAACTTTCATTGAATAGTTTACTGGAACTCTAATTAACATGTTTTGTTCGCTGAAATTTCTACCTAGAATTCAGTAATATTATACCACGGCATCCACTCCTGACTAATTAAGTTGTATAATTATTTCTCATTAGCAATTCAATCATTTGTCTGCAGCATTAATGAACGAACATGTTACATGACATTATTAGAATATTAATCCATTGAGAACTGCTCATTGTTATCAATAGTTTTCGAGGTCAAATTACATTGATTTTCTTTGGTGTTGTACTCTACTGTTAAAAATTTTAATTCCAGTAATATTTTGTACTGGCAAATATAATTTTCTCTAGGATCTTCCGTCAGCGGTGATGCATATTTGTGTGTAAAATTTAACACTGCTCAGTGTACGTTTCGGTATAACTATTTGTATGAATTTGAACCACACAAAGGAATTACTCTTCTGATTTATATCGAATATCACCCATAGTACAGGTTTTTTATTTTAGTTCATGTAATGATGTTACGGAAGTAGGTGTGAATCATCAGATGCCGATGATTCATCGTGATCATCAGATTCTGCTGATGAATCTTACCATATCTAGGGAGGTTTGTTTGCCTCAGTGTTGGTCACCTAGCCACTGGGGATGGCATCTCTCTGAAATGGCTGTCAAAGAAAAGATTCACAGCCCATAAAAGTTTATTACAAATAATATAGGAAAACAACATTTCTCGTACAAAACGCGGAGTAAGAAAACAGTATATAAAACATAGAATAGGTGAATAGATCCATCGGTGTCTTAGCGATCTAGAATAAGAAGTGGTCGCAACCTAAGGCTGCAGGTACCCAATACCGCGTAAGGGAGTTTTCACTGTAGGGGGCTGAAGACAATGAATACCCTACGGATCATGAATTACCTTAATAAAGATGAAAAGGATGATGTAAATATGCAGAATTTACATGAAAAAGAATGGATAAAATTCTGTAACCACCTCTGGCATTCTGAAAAAGGAGCAGGAACATCTAGAACATCATCTCCTCCTCCCCCCCAAAAAAGGAGATAAATTAGAATTTTCAGAATTAAAAGAAACACCAACAAACACGAAAAGTAAAAAAAAAACAGAAAATGTCCATAAATAACTACTCAAATATATTCCAACCGGAGAGAAATATAGAATTCTGATTTATATAACAATTGCTGGTCACAACAAAAAAACGACGCAATGGAAAACAGCCTTTGTCATCTCTATTTTCGAACAGAATGAACTGTCAGAAATAACTATAGATGTGTAAGTCTGGTGAATAAAAGATAAAAATTGTACGCAAAAACCGTTAATAACGAACTGAAAAGTATAATGAATGCAATAACACCTGAAGAGCAGACAGGCTTTACAAAAAGGTGATCATGCTCTGACAACATGTTTGTATTACAACTTGATTGAAAAGAGGCAAGTATTGAACTTGAAAAACTGCGTGGCCTTTATAGATTATATAAATTCCTTTGACAACGTTCTGAGAGAAAAATTATAGTCAATTGTGAACAGAAGAGGCATACTGAAACACCTAATTGGAATTATTTGAGGCAGTATAAAGATACTCAAATTAATGTTACAACAATATCAGGTGAAATCCTCAGGAAATTATAAATAAAAGAGTGAAACAATTATGTGTATATCACCCATACTTCTTAATATTTATATGGACGATGTTATCAGAAGATAAAAGCAGAATATACTCTCTCAAAATGTGGAACCAAAATATTCTCGAAACTGAAAACTTTTCTGTGAAAATGAGGTGGAAATTTCTTTTTTCGGGAACATTCAAACATTTTCTCAAAAGTAGATTCACATTTTTCAATGAAAATTTGCATATAGACCCAGGTATTACTTGATACTATTAAGTTGTGTTTGAATTCAACTATTACGAAACAAAAAATTGATAAAATGTAACAAAAATGTATTTTAGGCGCTAATGTGTAACAGGGGCGAATCCAGCCGATCTTTTTGGAGGGGGCCATCATAGATTTTTGTTAAATAATAAACATTTGTTATTATATTGTGTATTATTTTTGTAGTGTAAATATACAATACAATTCTATGATTTAAATAATTACATAATTCTAACATGAATATTTAAATCAAATTTACCAAATAAAAGAAGGTAACAAACGAAAACTAGAATTCCTTGGGGGAGGAATGTCCCTATGCTCCCCCTGATGTGTAGCAAGTGAGATGCAAGACCGAAAAATTAGACTAAATATATTAGGAAATTAACTAGTACGAGCAAGTTTCCTTCATAATCACCGCTAATTTCTTTCTATTTGCGTAAGGAAACTTACTTTCTCAATGCGCCTCGTGTATTCTCATCATCAGCTCATAGAAATACGCCCGGCTTTAGAGAACCGCCCTCCTGCTCAGAAACTGCCGCGCTCGGGGTGGGCGTTCCACTACGCGCGCAGGGGGCAAGGGGGGCAAGGGCAAGGGGACGCGACCCCGCACGGGCGAAACCGCCCACGTGCATCGCCCCCCACCCCCACCTTAATGAGGCACCGCTCCCTCCGGAAGTGATCGTCATACTCCCGATGCCTTATCTGCATCCGAATGCCCATGACGGGGCGCTGCGTGCTTCTGTGACGAGTCGTTGATGAGTTTGATTTCGACAGACTACGATTCACACACACACACACACACACACGCATGTGCTCACACTCACACGCCCTGTAATGACGATTGCTGGCGGCGAAACAAATTAACAAGAGGAGATTGATCCGAGGAACTCGAAGCAGTTGTAGCATTAAATTAATTGAGGGATTTTAAATTATCTGACGTTGATTATTTCCCCCTGCCAGGAAGAAAGGGTTCGTTGTTTTGGGGGCGTGTCGCGAATGGCTCGTTCCACTCGGTTGTTGCGTCACATTTGGATAATTTTATTCCTGTGGATACGGCGTCCGCATGAAATGCATTTAACAACGTTATATCGTTGAGCGAGCTCTGTCGGAAATGAATGCAGTCAAATGGCTCGCCCTGCTCTCGATCAGAGGTCGCATACTGTTTGGTTTCGTAATTACGGAATGTTTTGCTCCACCGCATTAAAATATGTCAATTATCTTACATTGACTGTATGGAAAATGTTGCGCAAGGTTGCAGAAATATTTTTGTAATATGAAAAATGTGCAATGTGTATATCGACGCAACCGAGATCGGACGCGAGGTCAGACTTTGTTACTAAAATTTAATTTGAATCTCATTGTCCTAGTGGTTCTCAAGTTTGTTTTTTTCACTGCGGTGTGGAATCGCTACCAAACTGTATACTACTGTTTTATGTATGCAAAATTGTTCGTAATTCTCACCACGTTAGGCAGATATTTTCTACTTGCAGATCGGTTTATATATTTAGTTTTCTTACTTTGAGGCAAGTAGTATAATAAAAAAATTCTTCATGTTGCAACTTTCCGTGACCTAGTTAATTCCTGTAGCCTCATTGTTTGAACTATTAATTTCCCAAGGCTCTCTTTGAATAAAATTTGAATTGTAATTGAGAAGTACAATATCCTTATACATTCTATTATTGAATATAATACTGATAAATATACAAGGAAAATTTCATATCCCGACTTAAATGAATCGAATTGTATTCATATTTTTATTTAGCTCGCTATCAACGTACCTAGCAGATGAACAAAATATGTTTAAACTTTTTTAACTGATCGGATGTACGCAGATTGTTTAATATCTGTGAGAACAAAATATCCTATATTCATAGTGTTAGCTCAGAGATCTCAGTGAAACAATATGCCAGACCGCAATATGGAAGACTTGCAGATTGCGAAGTCTGCTCTTTGAAATTAATATAATTGATTTCCTTGTCCTTTCGATGTTAATTAGCGTCATTGGAAGTTGGCCCAGTTTACGTTTCTATGTCAATAGTAAGTGGAACTACACAGGTTCCATGATTAATAATTTGTTTCTTGTCCTTCGCTTCGTAATCTCAGTTCGAACCAATTTTGCGCAGCATTTAGAGCAATTATATTGCGAATTCGTCTATGATTAATACATTCATATATTTATTACTAGTTGCTGAGAACTTTGCGACCCAGTTTTCTGTCTGCTACGGTTCCTGCAATATGGGTGGTCGTAGATAATTGCTTTAGCTCACAAGTTAATTTATCTACATTTGCTTGATCAAATGTCAGCCATAGATGGTCTTCGGCAACTTATTAGACTGTATTCCTACAAAATCGCTATTTACATACTGTAATCGTCCGCAATATCTATAATTATGAGATGTGGACATCAAAAATGCCGGAAATGTTGCGTTACACAAATGCTTAACATTCCTTAGTCCCCTAATAATATAAGAGAACGATTCCCTTTTGGTATGTTACATCGTATTCCAGTTTTAATAATTGAGACCTGTGTTTCTTATTAAATACCTGTCGATTGTATCAACAGAAGGTCTTCGATTTTTTTAAGTTAAATGTGTGATATGCAGGAAGGATCATTAGTGTTTCGGATTGGAGGGGTATCGAGAGTGTTGTTGTTTCCCTGCTCTGAAGACGTGTCGTTAGGAATACCAGAGTCGATGCGACTATTACACGGGTCGACGCTCTTGTTCGTTGAATTCTCTCAAAGGTCGTCACCATTTAAACATTTCTAATTGTGCATCACTCTCTTTCTGCAGCTAGCACGTCGCTATGACAGCCAGAAAAATAAAGTTTTAGTATTTTGTACGGAGGAAAAACAAAGTTTTAGTATTTTGTACAGAGGAAAAACAAAGTTTTAGTATTTTGAAAGGAGATGAAACAAAGTTTTAGTATTTTGTACAGAGGAAAAACAAAGTTTTAGTATTTTGTACAGAGGAAAAACAAAGTTTTAGTATTTTGTAAGGAGGTAAAACTAAGTTTTAGTAGAATGAGACGTGTCTTATTTTCTATATACACTTCTGGATGCTTTCTACACTTACATGGTATATCTATGAACACGTTTGTTCAGTATTTTGGTCATAATGCTGTTTTAGGAGACATTCAGCGATCTTTGCTTTGAATTTTGAAATGAGGGTTAGCACTATCTTTTCCAGACCCCTTCAATGTGTTTGGAAAATGACGTAACTAACAAATGACGGCAGATAAGCGTTCATTGAATTAATTTTAAGTTATTATTAAAATTTAGTGTTTTTATTTTCAAACTAATTAATACGACCTAATGATAACACATTTAGAGTCCACTACCGTTCAATTAAAGAAAAAATCACAAAATGTGTTTTACTAGAAAGCGCAAATTTCATTCTTCTAAACGAATTCCCTTAATATTTTAAAAATATAGATCTCAAAGTAGTGGCGGTACAACATAGTTTCAAGATATAAAATAATTCGCAGTTATTTGATTCAATAATTAGGATTCTCAAATTTCAGTAATTCCTAATATAATATTTGATTGTTAAAATAAACACAACATTTTCAAATGTAACGAAATGTCTTATTAGAGTTTCATGACTATATGAGAGGTTCAGTTTACCAGAAATTCATGGTCATGATGCATTCTCTTCAGAAGAAAATAGTTATTTATGATGCGAGTGGAAAAACTGACATTTAATTTTGCGAATATAAAACATTGCGACACGGTGTCCATAGTCTGAGTGGCGCAATCCTATGAGTGAAATAAAATCACTTTTATCACGTGTGTCACACACGTGGTCAGCGGTCAGACGAAAGTATTTTGTTTTCTTTCTTGCATTCAGTTTTATTTGAACATTTGAAAATCCCTCACAATCAGCCTACGCAAGACTTTACAAGAGGTGCTCGGTGGTGACGATTCCGCGTTCTCAAAGCTCTTTTGTTTTTTGAGAGAAAGCGGAATATACAATCTTATTTGAGAGATAATGACAATAATTTATTTATATCATGACATACGTTTCTTGGCCCATTTACAGCTAGTTCTACGTTTATTATAAATATTACTACGTTTACTATAAATATTATCATCTTGTCGTTTTGATTTATCTACTTGTATATTTTAAGCGGAATTCAAGCCCTCTTTTTTGTTGTGTACTTGCTGTTAATCATCGGGTAAGTTGCATCTGCAATACTTCTTTTATTAAATCTATTTAAATATCAGAAAATGATTTTTACATGGGCGCCAATGACCTCAATATTTCAAGCGCCCTCTGAACTCCCATCAATCAATCAATCAATCAATGACGATTTATTTCCACAAGTTTTTAAATTAAAAAAAAAAAAACGTTTTTCAGATGACTCCCGTAGACCCTTGCAGCAGAGTTAAAGGTGAAGACTCCCCCGTGAGCGAGGGGCCACCAGGTCCCATTATTGGTCCCCGTGGCCGGAAGCGCCCCCCCCTGTCGCGTGGCGGTCCGGTCGCCGCAGGGGGCGCTGGGGGGCAGCGGGGGGGAGGGCACGGCGCGACCACCTGGCGCCGCCGGTGGTCTTCGGTGGTTGCGTCGTTTCCTAGAACGTCTGGTCACGTGGCGCGCGCGCTGGGGCGGAAGGAGGAGCACGACCCCCTCCCCTCTCACCCCCCACCTCCCCCACCCACCAGCCTCGTCAACCTCTCAGATAATGGGTGCTGGGTAGGTAGGAGACTTCTCGGTTACTAATTCTTCGTAAATTCAGATAATAATCCCCTATAGATCCGGTCTAGAAACCATTACCACTGAACAAATAGCCAGCAGATACCAGGATTACAAGGACAACAATAATGTCAATGTCTACGTGTTCTTTCGTACCAAATGAAACTGCATGCTGATCCTGTGATAGAAGTAAATTGAAATTAAATTACAGGTTTTCACATATAATGCTTTAAAAAGTCAATAAAATTGTCATAGATTTTTGACAATGAAACGTAATTTTCCGTGGTTTTTTTTAGCGTTATTTAGAGTAGACATGTATGCCACTGGACATTTATGTACTGGACATTTCTGCAATGGACGTATAAATAACTTGGCCGAAACAGTGTTGAACAAAGTGGACTTTTATACTAATGGGCATTTCCGCGAGTGGACAGTATGTTAGTGGACGTTTATTTGTAGATCAATTGACTGCTACCTGCCGGAAGACCATTCAAACAATAAAACAAAATTTACGTAACTCGTTGTTACAAAATTTACGTAACTCGTACAATTTTTCAGAAACTTTTTCCCTTCCTTTTGTAACAACACCAAATGTACCATCCAACATTTCATCTCTCCTCATTGGCAATTTCAGAATTGTCCATCCACGGCACGTGTCTGAAAGCTTCGACGTAAGTATTTATTATTTTACTCTAGATTAAGAAGGATGATGGTAAAATGTCCAATTAGCACAGATGATATGGAATCGTAATAAGTGAGGCTCGTCGGTGTATAGAGCCAGTATTTTAGATACAGTACATAAGCTGTCTCATGTTTTTCCAATGATGCGATTCCCTTCGCATTTTATTTTCATTTTGATAAAATTTCATGGAAACGTCAATTTTTGGGTTTGTATTTAGCCATTATATGTTCCGCAAAGCCCTGGCGGCTTATCACATTGGTCAGCGTGCTCCTTTCCATGACGCGACCTCGGGTTCGATTCCCGGTCGGGCAAGATTATAGTGCGCATTTCTCTTGTTATGTCCCAGTGTATGTTGCTGTGTGACGATGAGAAAATTCACTCTTCAAGTTTAGAAGAACAGAATACGGCATGGGGATATCTTCGTGCTAACTCCACGTACCCCCTTTACCCATGGCCGCGAGGCCGGGATGCTGCTGGTAGGCCAAAGCCCGTAGACGGACTGTCGTGCTAAGTAAAAAAAAAGTGCCATAAAGGTTATTGGCCTCGGTCTCTTTAGATCTCGGGGTTTCCAGTCGTTCACCCAACCAGGAAACCGCAATGTGTCGAATTCGCTTAACCTTCGTGACTTCACGTAGTTAATGAATTCGGCTAGCGACACCGATTTCGCGATCGTGACCTTTCAGTAGAATTTTATCCCAGCATTCGCGAGGATGACCGAGGAAAAACACGAAAACTCCGGCCAGGATGGCCGACACGGATTGAACCCGGGCCTCCCGAATGCGCGAAGTCGGCGCGCTACAGCCTGAATGGGAATGCGAATACCTAATTTTAATTATTATTCTCAATTCTGAAAAGTAGCAAGGTGCGCTATAGTGTATGCGATCAAGATAACTGAAACTTCATTGTACTGATTCTTGTTGCATACAAAAGTACGTTACATAAAATGAACAAGTTGTCTCAAAAAATTCATTTCTTTTCCACCAACCAGACTTCTGAAGGTAAATAAAATTCTACACGTAACATACGAGGCAAGTGCGCACAGTGACTTGCATTCACATCTGCAATTGTCCTGTCGAGGTAACTAAAGTACCGTGATGCATCGCAATGCCTGTTCCCATACGTGCTCAGAAATATTCTCCCTCTTTCAGTACCGTAACTGAATAGAGGGCAAGAGGTAATTTTTTCCAGACAAACGTTTGACCA
>JAHLJT010000631.1:40566139-40671139 GCA_031308135.1 Acheta domesticus | reverse complement strand
CGTTTGCTGTGCTGCAGTTGCACCGCGCCGCGCTACTCTGCCGATAATCCACATGCATTCCCGGGAGGAATGGAGTAACCTTGCCATACCGAAGGAGCATCGCAGGCGGGCGGAAGTCTAGCGCACCCGCTGCGCTACCGTTACACCGCGCCGCTCAGCCTGGACGCTGCAAGCATCAACGGGAGGGACGAGGTCTTTCTTGGAGGCCAACTGAGAAGGCATCAAGGGATCCCGTCGCGAGTGCATGGTCTTCAAATAAAGGGGAGTACTACCTACAAATAAACTGAGAATATTTTTTTTATAATCTGAGAGAAAATAACGATGAACTTTATAACATTGAATATTGACTAGTAAAATTAAAAGTAAATATGAGTAAAGGTACCAAAAGTGAAGATAAACTTTATAAAATTGAATATTGAGTACTAAATTTAAATATAGAATTGATAGAGGGTACTAGAAGCATTTGCGCAAATTGCTCACTAATCAATTTTTTTTGTCATTGATTTATTTTTGCTTGTGTGTTGTTTTGTGGTAAGAGTCAATGGTATTGGCAACTTTATTTTTTGTAATTTTGTTTAACAAGTGCATAATTATATTGTTGAATGGTTTTTCCACTTGATGTTGTCGTGTTTTTCTTCAAAATTTCACAGAAAGCCCAAAACCCTCGATATATCCCTCGAGAAGACCAGAATGAACGGTCACATAATTGGCGCCTAACGTGGTGGGCTCGAAATTTTGAAGAAATTTACGCAATTGATGAAATTAACTTTGTCTACAGCAGTGTTTCTTGCAACTTTGATATTGGGCAAGATTGTATAGTGATGGTTAATGGTATTCCTGTATGTAAATAGTGTAGGATGAAAGACTCACTCATAGTATTCAACGGAATATTGTTACAGAATTGTTTGTTAAATTCAAAAGAAACAATCTTTGGTCAATAATAGGGTGAAGTGTATTATAGAGTTCATAAATTGTTTAGTTTGTCACTTACAAAAGGTTTAGAAAAAAAAATGGCAGATTCAGATAGGACGGAGATGTTTAATCGGCAAAGAAATATAGAAACTGTAGGGGAAAGTAGTGAGGAATCAGATAGGAGTGAGGATAGAGAAGTGTTACTAGAGGGTAGTGGACGTTTCTCAACAGTAACAACTAGGGAAGGTGAAGAAGAAACAAGATCTACTGACACTCCAACTGGAAGAGAATCAACGCCTACGACATCTCAAGATCAAGAGGGAGAAATAGAGAGAGCAAATAGAATGATGGCTAGGTTGATGCAACAATTTATGCAACAAATCGACATCAAAATGCATTCTCAAACAGAATCAATAACTAGTCAGATGATAGAGAATAATAACAAATTAGAGGAAAAGATGGTAGAAAATAATAACAAATTAGAGGAAAAGATGGTAGAAAATAATAACAAATTAGAGGAAAAGATGGTAGAAAATAATAACAAATTAGAAGAAAAAATTAAAGGGAACAATGCTAAATTAGAAGGGCGATTTGGAGAATTAGAGAATAAATTTAAAGGGTTATCAGAGCAATGGAAGGTTATAGTGAAGGAAGAAATTCAGACAGAATTAGCTAGCATTACTGATCAACTAGAAGAAAGAATGCAGAATCTTAGGCAACAAATTCAACTTCAATGTGACACTAAAGTAAATGGCATTGAAGAAAAGGTTGATACACAGATAGCAATAGTTGCAACTATTTCTGATAAGCAGTCATCTTTAGAGAAAGAAGTAAATAAATTTCAGAAAGAATTGTCAGATGTAGCACAGGCTCAAGCAACTAAATTAAATAATGCTATTAAAGATTTGACTGAATATGACCACCAGTTAGAAAAACAAATTAAAGAATGCAAGAATGAGGTAGAAGAGTTGAGTACCAAAGGAGGACATACTTGTCTAGGGCCAGGTAGTATAACTCCTTTGTTATTGACTTTGCCTCCCCACTTGACTTTTAGCGGATTGAACACTGAGAATCCATGCACCTTTTTAAAAGCGGTGGAAAATTATTTCTCATTACATATGGTGAAAGAAGATAAAAAGGTCAGGATTATTTATCAGATGTTAAAATCCAATGCAAAAACTTGGGCAGATACTCTAGAACCTTTGCCCCCAACATATCTGGAATTTAAGCAGAAATTCTTTTCCAGATATTGGAATCATGAAATACAAACGGACTATAAGATAGAACTTTTATGTGGATCATGGAAGAGAGGTGGCTGCAATATGCAAGAGTATGCTACAGAAAAATTGGCAGGACTCAAATTATGCACTCCAACAATACCAGAAGAAGAAATGGTGTGTCTTCTTATCCGACACTTTCCCAGCCAAATTCAAAACCTATTGAAGAACTTGTTACCTCTAACGGCTGAAAAACTTATTACTCAATTAGGTTCTTATGATGCTACTTATCAAAGAATAGAGAAGCAAAGCAAACCGAAGACAGGCACCACAGTTTCATCTACAATAGTTGAAACAAAACAAAATTATTCCAAGAATCAAAATCAGAAAAACCGGAACGAAGAGGAAAACAAGAAGGAAATTCACAGAAGCCGATCAAGAGATAAGAAGAATCCATCAGATGGAAGGGCGTGTGGAGAATGGAAACCTACGCCGAGTACATCGAAAGGAACAAACTTCTGAGGTTTGGGGCGATTAGTCATCCCGCGTCGAACCTAGCAAACAACAACAGGAACGAGGTGACTATCTTGTCGTGGGAATTAGCAGATTTTGAGGAAATAACAGGAAGGGAAGAGATTCTTCAAACAAATGTAAATAAACGACGTTGTCCGATGATCCAAGTCAAATGTAATGAAATTATCTTGTCAGCTCTGGTAGACACCGGTTGTATAGCTTCAATTATCACAGAAGACACAGTGCAGTATCTATTAGACAATGGTGTGGACATTCCAATGCTGCCACTAACTAAGTCATATATTATTGGGGTGAATAAGAAAAAGTCATGTCCAATAAATAAGCAAGTAATGCTTGATTTAGTTATAGGTACTACCAAATGTGAAGTAGTATGTATAGTAGCAAAGGATCTGCTCTATCCATTGATACTAGGAATGGATTTCATGTCACAGTATTCAGTAATAATTGATGTTCAACAATACAAGTTGATTATTCCACCGAAGGATTTGGTAGACCTAGAATGCAATGATCCTGGGGAAAAAATTTATACATCACAATGTGTCGAACTACAGAATCTGGAAGATTTAATAAAATCTACAGTACAAGATAATTCAAATTTACTATCTGATCAAAAAGAACAATTAGTATCAATGCTGCTTAAGTATAAGAAGGTGTTTGAAAAATCTACAAAACCTGTTAGAAGTTTCCAATTTGAAATCGAATTGACCACTCAAGAACCTTTTGTAGGCCATCAATATAGAATACCTGAAGCTTATAAACAAGAAGTAGAGTCTTTAATTGATAAAATGTTAGCAGAGGGTGTAATCAAAAAGCAAAGGACACCATACATTAATCCGATAGTTACTGTCAGAAAAGCATCAGGTGAAATACGACTATGCTTAGATGCAAGAAAATTAAATTCAGTAACTGTACCATATCGGGATCGACCCATTTGTATGGAGGAAATTATGTGTAAATTGAAGAAACCTACGTGGCTATCAACTACGGATTTTACAGCTTCATATTGGCAGGTGGAGATCAACGAAGAATCAAGGCAGTACACGGGATTTCTGCACAAAGGCATTACCTACGTATTTTGCAGAATGCCTTTTGGGTTAAAAAACAGTGCATCCGCTTTGATTAGATGTCTGGAAAGAATAATTACCACCAATTTAAATGATTGCACAATTCTGTATATAGATGATGTGTTGGTGTATGCAGAAACGTTTGAACAACACCTAAAGAATTTACAAAATTTGTTTCAATTATTAATAGATAATAATCTGCAACTTAATTTTCAAAAGTCAAACTTTTGTACTCATAAAGTAAAATTTTTAGGATATGATCTTACCAGAAATGGAATTTCAATGAATCTTGATAAAATAAAAGAACTTGATAAAATAATTCCACCTAGAAATAAGAAGCAATTAAGAAGTTTTATTGGATGCGTGAACTATTATAGTAGGTTTATCTATAACTATGCAATGTTCATCACACCATTTCTGCCCCTTTTAAAGAAAAATAGCAAATGGAATTGGACGGACCTACATGACAAAGCGTTCTACAAATTGCTTGCGGAATTTCATCAGTCATGCATGCTTACTTTCCCGGATTTTCAAAAGAAATTTATCCTACAAACAGATTGTAGCGATAGTGGAATGGGAGCGATCCTATATCAGGGGCGTCCTGGAGAAGAAAATGTGGTAGCATTGATAAGTCGTGTCCTTAAAGATCCTGAGAAGAAGTTTTCAGTGACTGAGAAAGAAGCTTGTGTGATTGTCTGGGCTTTACATCGTCTGAGAGAATACTTGGTAGGACGTCATTTTTTGATTGTAACTGATCATAAAGCTTTGACGTTTCTCCAACGATGTCACCCGAACAACGACCGTCTATATAGATGGATACTATGGCTACAACAATTTTCTTTCGCAATAGAACATTGTCCAGGTATAAAGAATTTTCTGCCAGATTTATTAAGTAGAAATCAAGTCCTTACCTCTACAATACAAACCAAGAATACCTTCTTCGCCACACCAATTGAACTCGGTATTATGCATATGCCAGGGTTAAGTTGGTCAAATGTAGCCAAATTTCAAGATGAAGACGAGCAAATGAAACCAATAAGAAGATTCCTGAAAGGCGAACTAGAAGAGAATGAGCCTACCGCTATCCAATATAGCCTCGATCGTGCACGATGGAAACTGATAGATGATGTCTTGTTAACCAGAGTTTCAAGAGATCCAGATGTTTATAGGATTTGGATACCACCTGTTTTAACAACAGGCATCATCTGGCTAACGCATACGACCTTGGCGCATTTTGGACCGGACAAGATTGACAAGACCATTAGAGAAGTATGTTTCTGGAAGGGTAGAAGAAAACAAATAATAACGGAACTGCGAAAATGTGTGGCTTGTCAGAAAACAAAATACCCTAACAGGCATTTTGCAGGAGCTCCGCAACCTATTATTCCCAGTAAACCCCAAGAATTGGCAGCCATCGACATTTATGGCCCTTTACCTAAGACCAAGTATGGATATCGATATATTTTTGTATGTGTGGACGTGTTTACAAAATTCGTCCAGGTGTATCCGCTAAATAGGGCGAATACAAGAAATTGCCTACATAAATTAAATAAGTTTTTTTCATTGGCAGGCAATTATGAACGCATACTCTCAGATCATGGGCCACAGTTTACTAGCGAACAATGGATGGAAGCCATGAACCAGTTAGAGATAGTTCATGTGCTCACTAGTATTCGACACCCGCAGAGTAATCCATCTGAACGTCTTATGAAAGAACTCTCTAGAATCATCAGGTTGTACGCTCATCAGCAACACCAAGATTGGTATCTAATACTTCCGATCATTAATCGAGTTCTTAACCAAATCTATCATGACTCCTCCGGATTATCCCCTCATGAAGCCCATTTTAATGAGAAGCCACCACACCCACTTCAAATTTTAATAAGAGAAGACATAAGTCAGAATCGGAGAACCCAAGAAGAAATCTTAAGCCAGTTACAAGAAGCTGCAGAAAGGAGGCGAAGGAAATGGAAAGGTAAACCGTATACCTTCAGGACAGGAGACAAAGTATTGTTAAGAGTTCCTAAGCCATCTGACTTAGAACATAAACAATATACAAAATTCTTTCAACTGTTCCAAGGACCATATAATATAAACAGGATCATCGAACCCAATGTAGCCGAATTAACTAATAATGAGCAAATAATAGGAAAATTTAATTTCTATAGCCTAAAGCCATTCCATGAATAAAAAAAAAATCTTAACGTTCTCAAAAGAAGAACAGATTTTTTTTCTTTGAGAAGGGGGCTATGTAGCGATTCCGCTCAAATACCAAAAGTTGGCGAGATCAGCCGCGCGATTGCGCTGCCCTACGAGCTTCCCCCCCTGTTCCCTTATCAACTGTCGCTGGCGGGGAGGTGAGGGGAGGGGTAGCTGTGGCTCTTACGAGAAAAAAAAAGAAGGCAGTCTAACGGAGTCAACGGTCGGAGTCGGACGCGAATAGTGCGAAACTTTGATGTGCCTGTTACAATGGGACGAGAGATTATCGGACCATTACGTCGCGCGATTGAGAGTAAATGTTTCTCAGTGCTAGTGATTGAATAGGCAACGGAGATAAACTATTCGTGCAAAACACCAATAGGTAACTTGTGAACAGTTACGTGGCGCATGTAAGAGACTCTATACAGAACATTGTTCGAGTTTACACCAGCATTCTTCGGAGAAAGTAGAGCTACTTGGCCCGATATCTCTACGCAACCCGTAGTTGACCGCGTGACCACTATCTTGGTTTTGCAATCAAGAGACGTTCCGCAGGAGCGCCGTAGGCCGGCGGAGGCCACATAACCACAGGCCGCTGCAAGGTCTTGACAGCGGGCAGCGCTGCGCTTCCTGTACGCCACATGTGTTCCCGGCAGGGACGAGATTAACGGTGCTGTACCGAAGGACCACCACAGGCTGGCGGAGGTCACGAGCGTTTGCTGTGCTGCAGTTGCACCGCGCCGCGCTACTCTGCCGATAATCCACATGCATTCCCGGGAGGAATGGAGTAACCTTGCCATACCGAAGGAGCATCGCAGGCGGGCGGAAGTCTAGCGCACCCGCTGCGCTACCGTTACACCGCGCCGCTCAGCCTGGACGCTGCAAGCATCAACGGGAGGGACGAGGTCTTTCTTGGAGGCCAACTGAGAAGGCATCAAGGGATCCCGTCGCGAGTGCATGGTCTTCAAATAAAGGGGAGTACTACCTACAAATAAACTGAGAATATTTTTTTATAATCTGAGAGAAAATAACGATGAACTTTATAACATTGAATATTGACTAGTAAAATTAAAAGTAAATATGAGTAAAGGTACCAAAAGTGAAGATAAACTTTATAAAATTGAATATTGAGTACTAAATTTAAATATAGAATTGATAGAGGGTACTAGAAGCATTTGCGCAAATTGCTCACTAATCAATTTTTTTTGTCATTGATTTATTTTTGCTTGTGTGTTGTTTTGTGGTAAGAGTCAATGGTATTGGCAACTTTATTTTTTGTAATTTTGTTTAACAAGTGCATAATTATATTGTTGAATGGTTTTTCCACTTGATGTTGTCGTGTTTTTCTTCAAAATTTCACAGAAAGCCCAAAACCCTCGATATATCCCTCGAGAAGACCAGAATGAACGGTCACAGTAGCACCACTAGTTTATTTTTTTAATTTTATCATATCAATTTTCTGTGATTTACTTAAAGCAACTATCTTCACCGAGAACAGCGTTGCAGTATTGTGCTTGGCTTTATGAAATACTTATTTCTTAAAATTACGTATAAATACGTATTCCAATAGTATTCAACGAAACAATCTCGACATATTCACTGGTGTCACATCTGATAATACTTTTCCTAAATACTTTTTTTTCTCATTATTGATCCTATTTTAAATAACCAGGTCACGTCTTCTTTTAAACTTCATTTTAAGGTCCTTGATTTCGATCGTTTTTACTACCGCTTCCTGTTATTTTGGATGGATCATTTTTATTTGAAAGTCTTTAAACTCAGTGTGACCCGATATCTGTAATGTACCGAGAACTAACTTCCATGCACCTGCTCTCTAGTAGTTCAAAACAAGGGTATTCACGCGCTAAATAGAATAGCTCTGTGTGTAAAAGATTTCCTAAAACGCAGTATTCCTTCTTCTACTGTTTCAAACTGGGTTAACTCTTGGAGCGCCGGTGTTTCTTTTGATGATTATCTCCCTCTCGAGGCGACGACTTAACTGCGACTTGAATTATTTTGATAGATGTGGCACCAGCAGTGTTGCCTTTCTTTGCACAGTTCATTGTGTTTGTAAATGATTTACACAGCTCTACAGTTTGTGTGTGCAAATGATTCGCAAGTCAGCAGCTTGAATTCATAATGACTTTTCAACACTACAAATCGGAGTATACATTCGCCATCTTGCAACAGATTCTTGGTATACGCTTTCAAATTGGCTTCCAATTATTTCATAAATGATTAAGTGTATTTGTACGCAAAGTTAACAGTGGGAGTAAAAAAATCGTTAAAAGTTTCCTCTAGTACGTATAGGTGGTAGAATCCGTAGATTATTTACTGCTGATCTACAAATAATAATAATAATAATAATAATAATAATAATAATAAATAATATGATAATAAAAATAATTCACAAAGGGGACAAAGTTGCTGGCGTCCGTGATCTACCACACGTGTCCCCTGGGTAACGCTAAATGAGCAACAGTGACTCGCCGCCTACGCGCTTGACCATTGTGGACGTGCGGATCCCCACAAGCTGAAGAAAACAAACTGGACTACACAAGTCAGCGCGTCACCAAACGGCTATCATGCCAAGAGTGAGCATTGGCTAACAATAACGACAACATAAACTAAGTGAAAACAAATACAAGCCAGAGAAAGAAGTTCGTGCAACGGTATCGAGTCCCGCTGTCCATACCCCCAACGCTGACCTTTTCGGCCGCCGCGCTCCGTGGCTCAGTGTCACAGACGCTGCGCCGGAGACGGCGTGCGGTGTCCTGCGTGGCACGCACCTCACGCACCCGGGACACGCGCGGTCGCCCCCCGCTCCGCCGCGCCGTGAGCGTGCGTGCGCGCGCGTGCGATCACGTAGACGCACGCCGCGGCGAGCGCTCGCCCTTTTCCCACCGGTGCCGCGCGGGGCCTTCTACGGGCGGGAGTCGAACCAACACCCCTCGGCCTCCGCGCCGCTCTTCTTCGTATCACCCCTGCTCCGAGGTTAGGTCGAGGGAAGCGTCGGAAAGGTATTTGAGCAAACGCCTCTTTTGCTTTAGCTTTCGCAGTTTTCGCTCTCTACCTAACAAATCCAATCGTAGCTAGAATCGCTTGGTGTGAAAGTGCAACTCAACTTCGCTCCGAACTCTAGGAAACAGTGGTGACTAAGTGTTCGAAATAGTGTTTAGTGGCCATAATTATTCACTACTAGTGTTTTAGTAGTTGAATGAACAATAATGATTTATTCAGCACAGGGCGAGTGGTCAGTGAAGCCCTAAATTCGATATATCATTCAGAAGAATCATCTGACGTGGACCCCGACGAAGCCAACGTGAATTTCTCGGACAGCATGGAATACTCCGTAATACCTCAACAGCTTCAGCAACACGCAATTAACAACAACCACTTCGGGGCTGAATCAACAGGCCATCCCGAGGAACAAATGCAGTCACAACAGCCTGCTGCGGCAGCCCAACTACATCAGAACAAGGTAATGTCCCAAGGAAAGCGAGCCAGCGATAACGACATCGATAACAGAAACCTAAAACGTGTAACCATAGAAAGTCAGCCTTTGGCAGGGTCGAACTTACAAAACCAATACAATGTAGAAATCAAAAACAGATTTAGTTGGCTAAACGAGGAGATTCCTGATAATCTAAGTGAAGACAATAAAATCCCACCAATTTTTATTACTAATTTTGAAAATCAAGTTACCCTCGTGAATGAAATAAAATCTAACGTCTCACGCAATTTCTCTACAGAATTCAAGAATCAAAAGATTCGAATTCAATTCCAGTCAGTGACCGACTTTCGAAAAGCAGTTAAATATTTTCTGACCACCGAAAAACAATTTCATACGTATTCGGATAAAATCAGCAAAAAAATCTCAATAGTGATCAAAAACATTCATCCTTCAATCACAGAAAATGAAATTTTAGCTGACATCAATAACCAATTCAACTCAGCTACAAAAGTTACTCGACTGTATAAAAACAATTCCCCCATCCCAGTAGTGGCAGTAGACTTTGATGGAACCCACAAAATCGAGGATGTGTTAGAAATAAAACAAATAGGTAATAACATAGTGAAACCAGAAAGAAGAAAGAAAACCAAGGGCCCCCTTCAATGTTACCGGTGTTTAGACTTGGGGCACAGTAAAAATAATTGTAATCATTCAATTTCATGTGTGTTTTGTGCAGGTGATCATCTATCAGCAAACTGTGAACAAAAGAACTCATCTCCAACGTGTAAACTTTGTCTCGGGAACCATAGGGCTGACCTCAGATCAGTAGAATGTACATATTATCGAAAAATTTTAGAAAGTAAAAGAAATAGTTCAAATGGCAGACATAGGAACAATCCTAATCCCCCGCAGCTCAATTCAACAAACTTTCCAGACCTACCCCTAACTAACAATATACCTAATTTCACTCAGGCAACAAATAACAACCAACAAAACACAACTAACACAAATCACCAACATCGTAACAACCAACAAACAGAAACTACAACTTCAATATAGGTAACTCATTCATACATAACATCACGCAGTTTATAACCAATCGCATAATTAATTTTATAAATTCATTGATACCAACAATCATACAGAATATCCAACACTCAATTGCAGTGTCATTAAACAACAATTATGGATCACCTTAATGATTTAATAATTCTAAATTGGAACGCCAATGGCATTCTCAACAAAAAAGCTGAATTACAACACTTTCTACATGCTAACAGAATTGATATCACAGAAACACATCTCAATTCCGAATCCACATTTTTTCTACAAGAATACAAAACTATCAAAGCAGATAGACAAAATTCGAAAGGAGGAGGAGTCATATTATTAATAAAAGACAGTATACCACATCACCAGATTACCCGACCACACACACCCGGTCTCGAAAAAGTAGCAATAAATGTAAAGTATAATAATAACAGGACATTAACAATAGTGACTGCATATAAACCTCCAAATACAAAAATCAATAATAGCCACATCTCCACATTATTACAACTACCAACTCCATTCATTATTGCAGGTGACCTAAACTGTAAACACGTCTCATGGGGATGTCGGTCTACGAACCCCGCAGGTAATTATTTATACAACGTAAAAAGAAATCTGAATATCAACATATTATCACCAACCGAACCCACTTATTTCCCATATGATCCAAACAAAAGTCCAGACATACTTGACATAGCGATCACAAATATTAAAACTCAGTTTATGTCTACACGTATCATGAACTAGAATCAGATCACTTGCCAGTAATAATATCAACTCGCGTAGAAAAACCTCCCCCAACCCCCCCACCCACCTTAAATACTTATAACATCAATTGGAAGTACTTTAAAGATTCTATAAGAAAATCCATACCGTCATTTCACAATCTGAACTCTCCCAAGAAATTAACCAAGCCATTACGACCCTCAACAACATAATAATCAATACTATTAACAACAGTCATATTCAAAAAATTTTAGATGTTAACAAAATACTACATAAACCGCTCCCGCCTAATATAATTAACTTAATTCGAATAAAAAATAAAACAAGGCGACTTTGGAATTCTTTAAGAATTCCCTCATTAAAAAAAGAACTAATCTCTTAAATAATATTTGTAAAAAGGTTCTCAACAGATATAAACAAGAACAATACAATACCTATATCAATAACTTAAACACTAAAAATAACTCACTATGGCAATTTTCTAAAAAAACTCTTGAAAAAAAGAGCTAGTATTCCCCCATTAGCAACTAGTGATGGCAAAAAATACTCCCCAATGGAAAAAGCTGAAGTATTAGCCTCCCACTTCGTAGACACATTCACCCCTAATAACTCCCCCAAAAATCCCAAACACGACGAAATTTTGACTGTGTTTAATGCTCCACTATATAATGTTCCCCATCAAATTCAATTCATATCCCCTAATGAAATAAGAAAAATAATAAAGGATATGCCAAACAAAAAAGCACCAGGCCATGATCGGATCAACACAGTCATTTTAAAACATCTACCGGAGAACGCCATTGCTTTTCTAAACAATATTTACAATTCTATTTTGAGAACAGGATATTTTCCTCAAATATGGAAACACTCAGTCATTCACCCAATAGCAAAACCAAACAAGAATCACTCAAAAGCAGAAAATTACAGGCCTATCAGCCTGCTACCTATAATGTCAAAAATCTTAGAGAAATTAATACTCATCAGATTGAATAAACACGTCAAGAAAACTAAAAGTATACCTCAGCACCAGTTTGGTTTCAAATCACAATACTCTACCACCCATCAACTACTAAGACTTACGGAACATATTCATTCTGCATTCCAAAAGGGACAACATACAATCGTTGCATTCGTAGACATCTCGCAAGCTTTCGACAGGATTTGGCATCCAGCTCTCTATTTTAAATTAATTTCAATAGGCACACCCAAATATCTAGTGTTTTTTATTCTTAGTTATATCACAAATAGAACATTTTCAGTATCTGTCGAAGGACACTGCTCTAATCCAAGGAAAATCACTGCTGGGGTTCCTCAAGGTTCACCACTAGGTTCAACATCAGGCCTACACTCTTATATGCTTGCCCCATTTGGACCAATGCCGCCAATACCAACCTAAATAAAATGCAAGTGATCCAAAATAAATTTTTAAGATTAATTACTAAAGCACCATGGTTCATAAGCAACAGTCAACTGCATAATGATTTAAATATGAACACAATAAAACACCAAATAGCCTATCTTGCACACAATTTTTACACAAACCTTCCCCAAATCCAAGCATCATCCTCCTATAAACTGGGCAAATCCCCCAAGCATCAAACGAGAATTAATAACAGATATCCCCTGCATTCATTCTATAAAATATTCGCAAACCTGGAATAATTACTTATCTGAGGTGCTCCCTGCTTCCTCTCTCACTTTATTTTTTTTTAATATTATTTTTATAGAATTGTAGTGTGTATAGTTTTAAGTTAGTTAAGTTAGATTAAGTTAGATTAAGGTAGATTAAGTCCATCAAACATTTGCACAGTTAAAATGTAAACTGAACAATGTAATATCAACTGAAAATAAAAAAAAACCTAACAAAGTGAAAAAGCGTGCTATCGAAGAAGGGAAATATACAGGATGGCCCATTTAACTTGACAACTAAAAATAACTCGAAAAAAAATGTATTTTTTAATGTAGAATCCGAATCTGCAATAAAAAGTGGGGTTTCCCGTTTAAGATTTCAAAGTTGGCTCCCCCCCCCTCACCCTCGAGAGGCGAGCGAGGAAGTTTGAGTTTAGGTCTGAGAGATATTAATTTTGGAGATATTATTTTTTTGCCTTTGACATTTTCTGTGCGTTGCATATTTTTCGAGTTATTTTGATTTGTAAAGTTAAATGGGCCATTCTGTGTAAAACTAGGGGGATTTTGAAGACGTAAATTATTGCCAAAAATGGTGAATACAAATATTTTTAAATGTTTTAAAAGTATCCTTAAAGCAAAGAAAAATGTAAAAAAAATTGATCAAAAATCAATTCAAATGAAAAACTCAAGCTGTTGGATGTGTTACTAATGTACCTAAGGCTTCTTCCTTTCATTTGAGTAAACTCAGGTGGCAAATTTTTGTTTTGGACTGTTCTTTACCGGGAAATCTTTGTCTTTAATTATCCCAATATCGGCCGAACCGTCAGTGTTCCTGATAGGCAACGGCAGACATTACAATTTCTGAACGAAGCAATCGATACCCCCTATATATAACTATGAAATGTCAGTTGAAATAGTGCTATATCCACCTTCAAAGGAATAATGCTTTATTCGTCGGATTGCAGTTTTTAAATACCAAGAACAGAACGTTCAATGATATTCTTCCCCGGTTAAAACACCACATACCGTGATTCTGTCCATTAGGGATTAATTGTGAATATTTAATTACACCATTTTTTCGTTTCCTGAAAAATTTGGTGTGAGATATTAATAACTCTAATGAATAGTCTCTCAACTGCGGGTTTTTTATAAACTAAGGTTACCTGAAGATATATCTTCAGTTAACCATAGTTTATAAAAAAGTCCGCAGTTAAGAATGATGCCACATCATCTGATGCCGCATAAAATAGGACAATTGCTTTAATGCGAGATAGCAACAGAAATGTATTTACTATAACTTCCTTTCATCGACTTTCCTCCACCAGGACATTGCAATTCTGGGCGTCAAACCAACCTTTCTCCTACAGACCGGAGAGTGGCACGCGGTGCACTTACTGCCTCTTTTGTTTTAAGTTTTCCAGTTATGAGTCACTTGTTGGGAAGGTACGTCCTGGCATAAAAAAAATATGGAAATTGTTTTATAATGTGTGATCAAATGATGCGCTCTGATGCTACACAAAATTATGGAATTTCTGCTTTATCATATAGTAATAGAAGTGCATAATGAGCCGATCAGTGTGGCCGAGGTGGCTAGAGCGTGTGCCGACTCAGTGACTCGGTTTGAAGGATCGTGGATTCGAGTCCCGCCGTGGGCATGGTTGTTTGTCCCATGTCTTTCATATGTTGTCGCGGACGGCATTGTGAGTCTGTTGACTGCAGACCGAGAAGCCCGCAAATGAGTCTACTATGTGTTCCCATCAGAGACATGTTGGGTATCCAGTGCGGATGTTTGAAATCGATATCCCCTGAAAGTTGGAAAAAGCTCCAGGAAGTACAAAAAATAGATGTGCATAATGACTTCCATTCTTCGCCTTATTCCTACTGGGGCCTTCGAACGGGCGATCGTCGATCCCACGTTCTCCTACCGATCCTCGACTATTGTCCGAATAATATTTCTGTACACTTGACAGCTGGGGATAGCGAAGTGCGATGTTGCCACTTACTCGGCCGGCATGGGGGGCATAAAAACAAAAATGCATTTTGAAAGGAAACGCATAAACGAACAAGTCGTAATGGTGTTCTTCAATTTAATTAGATTCACACAGCAAGATTTCACTTTTTTTTAGTAACGTCGGACAACTCTGTACTAACATCACGAATTGTAGTTTCTGATTGGATAAAGGAACCCTCTCTCTCTCCTGTCACCCGCTAGCTATAAAGTAGACAAATTTTATTCGGACAATACTTCGTATCATCTGCCTAGTACCGAGATGTTTAGACCAGTGGGTGTGCACATATTACACACTCAGTGGTCGTGTAGGTACGATTGGCCTGCAGCAGTAAAAGTGATGCTGAACAAAACCACTTCAAACAGTTTTCTAAAAAGTGGCGTGAACACTGCTTAAAAATAACAAATAAAATACACTCGTATAATACTATAATACTACATTATATAGTTTAACGAAAATAATCCGCACGAATACCGCTATTCTTAGTACTACAGTATATAAGGGTATACGGTACAGTAGTTCTTTATATACCAAGACTATAAAAAAGTTGCTGCAGCATAACGCAACTCATGAGTACCAAACATTGAACGGCGAACGATCTCTGCTCTGAAATGACACAATATAATTATTTTTTTTCAATTGATATAACAACTGTTTCATTGTTTTTCGATTTTTCCGAGTTCTTGGTGTCTAATAAAACCATAGACCCCCTCACACTGCCAGGTGCTACATACGTTTCTTTCAATTTCTCTAAATCGCGCGAATTCGAAATTAATAATTTAGATTCGATAGCAAATCATGCACTTTAGAACTTTCGGACCAATTTGTGAAATATTTGATCATTATTTTGGAAGAACGCATAATATTCTGTTTTCTAGTATTTGGGATCTTTATTTATATTTTTTTTACTTTAAATATCTACGTTCTTTAAATAATTCGGGTAAGTGGAAGGCATATAAGAGAAATAAAGGGTATTAAATGTCATAAAAGCTGTATTTACATTATTCATCGAAATACAATAAACGTTCAGGCTTTAAGTAAAGATGACTTTATATTAAATTCTTCCATTTTCCTCTTTCAAGAATGATACCAAGACATTCATCATTTTTAAAATATACGAGTATTTCGTTTAGTTATCACTTTCGAAATGGAATTTCAGTATTTTAAAAAATCGAATGTTATTACAACTCCATTTCCTTTTCATTTGTTGGCCGTTCCAATGAAAATTCTGATACATATCTTCAGGATTGTAATTTAGCAATGATCAATTTCAAAACTTTTGAAAATAATGCCTTTGTAAAGATCGTCTCTCGTTTGAGGAGTTAGTTCCAAAGTGGAATTCCCTTAATCCCTTAATATTAGCAACACGATTAGATGATATTTTATATTATTGAGTTTCTTTTGAAAGTAGTTCCCACAAGCGAACGCGTGCTGTTAATCATGAGAAAATAAATGTATCATACGTCATTTTCATTAATAAATATACTTTCACAAAAAGGTACTTTTATTAACCAAATGGAGTATAACTTAAAGTAGTGTCCTTGAAGTCTTTATAAGGTGTAGAAGCCCCCTTGGTGGTTCCGGCTGTATCCGTTCTTGGTGCGATCGCTGTGTGGGTTCTTGATGTCATTGCCCACGTGACTGGTGTGGCCTTTCGCTCTGATTCCTCCCAAAAGTATGATGTTCGTGCAGACAGGCACAACTCGAATGTGATTCTTGGCTTGGTATCTGCAATTGTGCGGTGGTAACAAACGTAAATACTACATAAGAATATTATTAGTGCATAACACATTCAAGGTAACAACAATAAATGAATGAATAACTAATTAAACAATTTGAATTTAATAATTAATCTACCCAAGTTTTTTATTCGATGTGTGATAGGTTTTTTAAGTAGTAGTTTTCGCGTATATTTTGAGAGAAATATGAGCAAAATTAAAAACAAGAATTTTCAGGTGTCAATAGATGGCAGAGTGAAGTAACACCGAAAAGCTACCCTAGATTAAAGAGATGAATTGTCTTTAGTCCGAGGAATGATGATGAGATCTTTTTGACATTATTAAAGGATGAAATATTTGAAGTTATCTTTGTCAACTACGATTCACTTGTCAATTCAAGTTGGCAAAGATGACATCAATTGAAGGGTTTCTAACAAGAACCAAACTATTAAAGTTCGACATTTTTCAGAAAGCACCAAAAACGTTATGGAGTAGACGTACATAGTAATGAGTTCACGATAAGTGTAAGATAATATAAGGGTATAATATAAAGATAATATAAAGCATGATATTTCAAAGTGACACTTGCCGAAAGGAAATGCTCCAGTAGATAACGATTGTTATACGGAATAATTTGGTGAAATACCTCAAAATATGGACTTCTGAACTTGTTTGGTTCTTGTAAGAAGCCCTTGAATTATTTAATCGTAATGAGATTAGCAAAATGACTACAGTAGAGTGGCGGTAAACTGAGCTTCAAATTAAATGATCCTAGGCGTTGTCATTGCCAACAATGCTATTTATTTGAAGAGCAGCTTTCATTGGCTTAGCCATCATCAGTTTCTGCTGTCTGGAAGCCACAAAACGACCACAAAACAACAAGTTGACTAAACGACTTTGTGGCTTTTCACCACAAAACCAAAGTCTGAGCCTTGCTAATCGGAGATTCCACGCATTCCGAGATGGACTGATGTGCGCCAAGCCACCAGACAAGCGGTGATTGTCAAGAGCTGGCTCTTGACAGATTGGCAACACTGCATCGAAGGTTACGTATGCGGCGGTTATGTCAGTGTCAGTCTGCTACATTGTGACCGGTTCGTGCTCATGTATGTATGAATCTGTAATTTTTATAGTATCTGCACACTAAATTTGACTTGACATTGCAGTTGAAAATTCCATGATGTATTTTCCTTTTTTCCGAGTAATCCGAGATTTTTTTTAATTCGAGGTACATAATTTCCCATCACCTTGGATTATCGCTGCCTCTGACCGGGAGGATGTGGGGTTGGAGTTTCGACACTGGCAGGATATTCGACACTAGCTAGGACGAGTTCTGTCGCTGTCTGGAGGAGAATTCTAGCAGCCGGCTGCTCTGATCCGTAATTTTCCGTGGATTCTCCCAACGATATCAGATGAATGCAGGAACAGTACCCTGCCATAGAGGACACAGACCGCGCGCGATTTTTCCTTCTCATTCATTGCCCTACCCTCATCCCTTACACACGCACTACACTACCACATATGCCAGGAGACCGGTCGGGATCTTAGAGATTGTCCTGGCTGGGGGCCGTGCCCCTCTCGTGGGGAAAACCCCTCTAGCCGACGATACGTCGGCGCCTGATCTTTCCATTTAGCAGGGCAAGATCACCGCTAACTCCCGAACAAAAACATGCACTTCACTTTACGGGACTAATGACCGTATCAGTTGACGCGCCCAGAATCACTAGTAATCATCAGATTATCGCGACTCTACTGGAGAGAGGGAGAGAGAGCGAGTGAAAGTGTGAGTGATTGAGTGTGTGCGTGTGTGTGTGAGTGAGTGAATGAGTGTGTGCGCGTGTGTGTGTGAGTGAGTGAATGAGTGTGTGCGTGTGTGTGAGTGAGTGAATGAGTGTGCGTATGTGTGAGTGAATGAGTGTGTGCGTATGTGTGAGTGAATGAGTCTGTGCGTGTGAGTGAGTGAGTGTGTTCGTGTGTGCAAGTGTGAGTGAGTGTGTGCTTGTGTGTGAGTGAGTGAATGAATGTGTGTGCGTGTGTGTGCGTTTGTGTGAGTGTGTATACGTGCGTGCGTGCGCACGCACCTGCAGAGCAGGCCGAGCGTCTCGGGCTGCGTGTGCACGTTGTCGACGTTGCCGAAGGCGTGGCGCTCGTGGTCGTAGGTGGCGGCGAGCGCCAGGTCGAGGGCGTCGCGGCGGACGTTGAACGGGACGAAGCGCGAGGAGCGGCGCACCGACGCCAGCGTCTGGTGCTGGTGCAGGCGCTCGAAGGGGCTGTCGATGGGGCGGCGCCGGTTGCAGCCGCAAAAAGGCGAGCGGCAGTACGGGCTCGGCGCCAGGCACCCGCATTTCAGCTGCACATTTCGCACACGCGCATTGCGCCGCATTGCGCCGCATTCTGCCGCATTCTGCCGCATTCTGCCGCATTGCACCGCATTGCGCCGCATTGCGCCGCATTGTGCCCCTTTGCGCCGCATTCTGCCGCATTGCGCCGCATTGTGCCCCTTTGCGGCGCATTGCGCTTAATTTTTTTTTCTTTTTGCGCATTTTTGTTATTCATTGGTGTGTTTACTCTTGAACACTCTATGCATAATTAGACATAACTTGCTGATGTAATTCGGCGTTGCCCGAGTGTTTATCGTAAACATTTATTAGATACGAAAAGGAATTATTACTATTGTAGCGTCGCGAGGTGGCGCACGTGCCGTTTCGCTGGAAAGCCCAGCCTTAAGCCGGATGGGGGATGGGGGTGGAATGCGGCGGCGCCTCGCCGGCGCGCGCCGGGCAGGAAATCCCAGCCCCAAAATAACCGGGACAACTGGTCGTGCCTGAGTGCGAGTCCATTGAAGACCGCTGCTCTCTGCTGAGGGCTGGCTTGCGAGCCGAATGACGCCCGCCGCTGGTAGAGTGGGGGACGAGCCGTGGGGTATTTATTGCGGCGCCGACATGCGCTCGGGGGATACGCTAGTGAGTCGAAAGACGTGAGGTATCTCCGTGCAACCTTGCACGTTTTGGCATCCGGCCATGTAACATCTAGTTACGGGGACTAATGTCCGACAGCTCGCACTTCGCGCAGCTTCTCATGCTCTCGAGCAGAGGCACTGGGCTCAGCCTAGGGACGGTCGCGGGGTTTCGCGGCTTAGAGAATAGAAAGGTTGCCTAAGGTTTTCAATTTTGTAACATTTTCTTGTAATTTATTATTGTAAATATACTGTACATACTATTCAGAATCTGTCGTCTGTGCGTTTCATGTCCAGTACGCCACAGACTCGGAACCTTTCTTTTTCTAAAACTGGTGGCAGCGGTTATCGTAAATTCACGCCGGGCTACCGCAGTTTTTGTCTAAAACTGGTAGCAGCGGTTATTGTAAACTCACGCCGGAGTGCCACAGTTTTTTGTCTAAAACTGGAATAGTACGCGTAAAGACAGTGTACCGCAGTTAAAGGTGCACACGCGTCGTAATTACGTGGCGCCGGCAGAGTCGTGCACGCCACGAGAAACCGAAAGTGCGGTAATTCGGTACGGTAGTTTCGGGGCGGTACAATCCGACTCGGAACCTTTCTTTTCTAAAACTTGGAACTGGAATTGGTATTGGTACTGGAACTGGAATTGGTATTGGTACTGGAACTGGAGCTGGAACTGGTACTGGAACTGGAGCTGGTATTGGTACTGGCACTGGAAGGAGACATCCCGGACGGACCAGAACGAGAGGAAGGAAGGAGGCCAGAACACCGGATCCAGAAGGCGCTGGCGCTCACGCGACACCGAGGTCAACTGAACGTAAGTGTGTTTTTTGTACTGGCCGGGGATCAATTCAGGCAAAATGTCTTTCTTAGCGGGTTATAGGAAAGAGGTGCTTGTTAGGGTCGCGACGGAGATGGGGGAAACGTTGGAAGGGAACGAGACGATAGTTAGATTAAAATCTATCATCACGGGAAGCGAGCAGTACGATGAAATATTCGTGAAACAACTTGCTGATCAGGAGAAAGAACAGGTCGCAGAAGCACGCGAACTTGAATTAAAAGAGCAGGAAAGATTACGCGAACTCGAGGAAAAAGAGCGAGAACGGCAGGAAAAAGAGCGTGAAAGGCAGGAAAAAGAGCATGAACGGCAGTACGAACTCGAACGGCTGAAATTAGCTAATCAGGCTACCTCGCGCGAATCTTTAGGTAGTAGAGATTCGGGAAACAGAAGTAGTATCCGTATCAGCCATGTTATGGATAAATTCAAAGGCGAAGGTGAGGATATTACCTTGTTTTTAAGTGTATTTGAGGCGCATGCTCGTCAGCTCGACATTGCGCCGGTAGAATGGGTCAGTCAATTAATGGGATTGCTTCCCAATGAAATAAATACATGGTTAGTTGTAGGATCAGATTCTTCAGAGCAGGATTATAATCAAATCAAAACGCAACTTTTGGATATGTACAAATTCACGCCTGAAAAATGTCGTCAGATGTTTTGCAGTCATGCAAAGGGTGCGAAAACTACATGGAATGTTTATGCTCGCGAACTGACGAACTATTGCCAGAAATGGATTTCAGGGTTGAAAGTTGAAACTTATGATCAATTATTAGACTTGATTGTCACCGATCAGATGAAACGGAAGGTGCCGGCGGACATACGTGCCCATTTCGTAGATGTTTGGGGCGAGGTTTCGCAGTCCCAAGATTTGGCGCGTAGGCTGGACACCTACGAAAACAATAGGTCTAGTGCGTATAGGAAAGATTTTTCTAAGATTAATCACAAGGATCCTGTGGGGGAACAAAAGTGGAAAAAGGTGACGGAGAGCGTGCCCTCCGCTTCTAAGCCCGCAGCGCCCAAGGCAGATAGGAACGCGGAATTCGACAAGCCGCAGGAACGCACGTGCTATTTATGTAAAAAACCGGGGCACATTAAGAAATACTGCCCTCAGCTCAAATCAAGCGAGAAAATGTGTCACGTTGTCGACACCAGTGCGCAGGAATTGTTGCTTCCTCACACGTTTTTCGGCACGGTTTGCGGAAATCCTATTTCCTTCTTACGAGATTCTGGGGCGACGGTTGATCTGATCAACAGCAAATACGTCAGGCCGAATCAATATACCGGCGAATCCGTATGGGTTAAACAGCCCTTGGACGAGGCGCCGAAAAACCTACCGGTAGCTAAGGTAGAAATTGTAGGCCCGTTCGGTAAGCTTGTTACCGAAGCCGCAGTCGCGAAAAATTGCGACTTAGAATATTACATTCTGAGTAATCGATCTGCCACGCTTCTCTCGGAAATCAGGCAAGGGTTTTTAGAACCGCAGTTTCTTTGTGCGGTGCGAACCCGTGCCCAGACGGCGGCCGGGCAGGGCGACGGGGTGGGGCCGGAGGCGATGGCGGCGGCGCCAGGCAACGCGCCGGCCGCCGAGCGCCCTGGTGACGCACCGGTTGCGGTCATGAACGAGGCTTTGGGGGAAGGAGCGGTCGAGCTAGGCGTGGTCGTAGGAACAAGTCGTGCGCGCGACGCACCCCAAAAACCTGCGTCGGACGCGAAAGCTCCCGACGAGGAAACTTGTGTCTTGTTAGGCGAGGTAAATGACCCGGGCAATGTTGTTGAAAACAACGCGGAATTTGAAGTAGATTCCGGGAGCGTTGCATTGTCCCGTTTAGACCCGTCCGAATTTGCGAAAGCTCAGAGACAGGATGAAGAGCTCTTACCGCTACTCGAGCTAGCCGAAGGCCCAGAAACGGAACGGCGCGATTATTTTATAGAACGCGGCCTTTTGTTCCGGAAACGGCAGAGCAAGCGCGGTGAGCAATTCTCCATGCTTGTGACTCCGCGGGTGTATCGTGGCACTATATTGAAGCTTTGCCATGAAGTCGCCCACGGTCATTTAGGTGTCACAAAAAGTAAGGACGCGATGGCCAAGTATTTCTTCTGGCCGAACTGTTACAAAGATATGGAAAATTACGTACGTAGCTGCGACAGTTGCCAGCGCGTAGGTAACGGCGGCGAGAAGCTTCGCGCGCCTTTAAAAATTGTACCTATAACGGGTGAGGCGTTTGAGAAAGTAAATGTAGATGCTTGTGGCCCTTTTCCCGAGTCTGAGTCAGGAAACAAGTTCATACTAACTGCAATGTGTTTAGCAACAAAATATCCCGAGGCTATTCCCATACGTGATCTGACGACGGTCACGGTCATTGAAGCTTTATTAGATCTGTTCAGTCGGATTGGATTTCCGCGAGAGCTTCAAACAGATCAGGGAACTTGTTTTACTAGCACTCTGATGGCGGAATTCGCCGAGAGATTTTGCATTAGATTAATTAGAAGTTCGCCTTATCATCCGCAATCTAATGCCGTAGAACGGATGCACAGAACCATGAACCGGTTGATGAAGGTTCTTTGTTTAGAGATGGGGACTGACTGGGAGTGCCAGCTTCCTGCAATTATGTTCGCGTTACGCACGAGTGTGCACGAATCGATAGGTTTTTCTCCAGCCGAGTTAGTCTATGGGAAAAATCTCCGCACACCCATGACGCTGCTTTACGAAAAGCTTGCGGGTGCTGCAGAAAGCGAAGAGAGCACGGTGGTTGAGCACGTGTTCAAGTTGATTAATAGACTGAAGCGTTCGCGTGAACTTGCCCATACCAAAATGGCGGAAGAACAACGCAAGCGTAAGGTGTGGTACGACCGCAAGGCGATCTCGCGCAGTTTTGAAATAGGCGCGAAGGTGCTGGTTTTGGCGCCTAACAGAACGCGGAAACTCGCGGTGCAGTGGGTCGGGCCAGGCGAAGTTCGGGAGAAAATGTCCGAACACAATTACGTAGTTCAGATGCCGGGGCGGAAAGAACCACGCGTGTATCACATCAACATGATGAAAAAGTATCACCAACGTACTGAATACGTGAACTTTCTCGGTTCTGCGACGGTCACTGCCGCAGGCGAGGAAGACGCGTTAGACCGCTACGCGTTAAGATTAGATTCCGATGACTTTGACGCGGAAGAAATGCTAAACGATACTAAGGTTGAACCCGAGTTCCGCGAAGCACTTAAAAATGTCATTTGTAAATACAGGTGTATTTTTAGTGAGAAACCTGGTCTTACAGATGTAACGACCATGGACATTGAATTGACTGACACTGATAAAGTAGTCCGAAGTGTACCCTACCGCATGTCGCCGAGACAAACTAAGATATTGCGGGAAGAGGTGGACAAAATGCTTCGCGACAACATCATTGTGGAGGCGGAGAGTGATTATACATCTCCTATGATCCTGATCGAGGCCCCGGGCAAGTCTCCACGGCCCTGCATAGATTTTAGGCGCCTCAACGAGATTATTAAAACAGATTACTTTCCGTTACCCAATCTCGAAGAACGGATTGAACAGGTAGCTGCAGCTAAAATCATTAGTGTGTTAGATTTAAGTAAGTGTTTCTGGCAGATAGGTCTTACGGATAGGGCGCAGAGATATTCGGCGTTCGTGACCAGTTTCGGCACGTATCGACCGCTTAGGTTACCCTTCGGGATAAAGAACGGCCCTTATCAATGCTGTAAAATCATGGGCACTTTGCTAAAAAACTGCCAAGAATTCGCGGTACCGTACCTTGATGACATCGCGGTTTTCAGTAACACTTGGCAAGAACACATTCGGCACCTAGATACGGTCTTTAGTATATTGAAATCCGCCAAATTGACAGTGCAGCCGCGCAAGTGCTTGTTTGCGCGGGCTAATGTAAAATATCTTGGTTACGTCGTCGGTAACGGGAAATTGCGGCCGGCCGAAGCCAAGATACAAGCAATCCAGAACTTTCCTAGACCAGAATCAAAGAAACAAGTGCGTTCTTTGCTCGGATTGGTAGGATACTATCGACGCTTGATACCCGGGTTTGCGGAGAAAGCGGCGGCACTGACAGATGCGCTGCGGGGACGCGAGCGCCAGGGTAAAGTCGTCTGGACAGAGGCATGCGAAAAGTCTTTCAATGAGTTGCGACAAGCTCTTAGCGAAAAAACAGCGGTATATGCTCCTGATTATAGCAAGGAATTTCGAGTTCAGGCAGATGCATCTCAGAGAGGCTTAGGCGTGGTTCTCTACCAAGTAAATGACGAGGGAGTAGAACAACCAGTTGTTTTTCTAAGCCGTAAATTAAGTGATACAGAAACTCATTATGGCACCTCAGAACTTGAGTGTTTGGCTCTTATATGGGGGTTGGATAAACTTAAGATTTATCTCGACGGGCAGGCCACAATTCAGGTCGAAACCGACCACAACCCGTTGGTCTGGTTGCGTAATACGTCTGGCAAAAACCCCAGATTATTACGCTGGTCCCTTTTAATTCAGCACCTCGATTTACGCATCATGCACAAAAAGGGCTCAGAAAATGTTAATGCAGATGCGCTTAGTCGCATGTTTGATTATGTGAATTGATCCACAGGCGAGTGTAGGGAACACACACGTTCATGACATGTATAAATGTCGGTGAAATTCTATGTAAATAATTTTATAAATTCAAGGGTAAAATTGTTTTGTTATTGTGATCATTTTTATATGTAGATACATACATGTGTCAATAAATTCAGTTAAGAACGGCACATGATGTATATAACGAATTCCACAATTATTATGTAATACTTCAATGCAACGTAAATGTTTTGTATTTTATATTTCAGGTTTTCATGTAATGCAAGAGGCGTCAAGAATTATCATGTAATATTTCAATGTAAAGTAAATGTTTTGTATTTCAGGATTTTATGTAGTTCAAGATGCGTCAAGAATATTTATGTATGTAAATAGATGTAAGGTTTAAATGTAAATGGCAACATAGTTAGGAAAAAAAGGGGGGACAGCAAACAGATTTATTTCACAAATTTTGACTAGATAGGGTTTTGATATTATTATGTTCATGTAAAAAATTATGATGTAAGGTCTCAGGACCAGGTACTTTAGCTAGCAGAATTTTTTTCCTGGGCATATTTTGCTGCGAAAAAAAATTCTCACCCTGTAGCGTCGCGAGGTGGCGCACGTGCCGTTTCGCTGGAAAGCCCAGCCTTAAGCCGGATGGGGGATGGGGGTGGAATGCGGCGGCGCCTCGCCGGCGCGCGCCGGGCAGGAAATCCCAGCCCCAAAATAACCGGGACAACTGGTCGTGCCTGAGTGCGAGTCCATTGAAGACCGCTGCTCTCTGCTGAGGGCTGGCTTGCGAGCCGAATGACGCCCGCCGCTGGTAGAGTGGGGGACGAGCCGTGGGGTATTTATTGCGGCGCCGACATGCGCTCGGGGGATACGCTAGTGAGTCGAAAGACGTGAGGTATCTCCGTGCAACCTTGCACGTTTTGGCATCCGGCCATGTAACATCTAGTTACGGGGACTAATGTCCGACAGCTCGCACTTCGCGCAGCTTCTCATGCTCTCGAGCAGAGGCACTGGGCTCAGCCTAGGGACGGTCGCGGGGTTTCGCGGCTTAGAGAATAGAAAGGTTGCCTAAGGTTTTCAATTTTGTAACATTTTCTTGTAATTTATTATTGTAAATATACTGTACATACTATTCAGAATCTGTCGTCTGTGCGTTTCATGTCCAGTACGCCACACTATCCTACATCTTATTGTAAATATAATTTTTAATAGAGATGATACCTTTCCCTGCTTATTTCCGCTTTGCCCCGTCCGTCCTCTTTACTTATACCTCCTCGCCACAATCCGCCTCTGTTACCCTGCGCTGTCTAGCTCTGTTCTGCTCTTCTCTTCTCTACTCTACTCTATCCTTCGCTGCCCTTCTCTACCTCTCTTCTATCCTGCCCTTCTCTACCCTACCCTACACTACCATCCAATCTTACTCTGTTCTACCCTCCCCCACCCTATCTTGCCTTATCCCACCTTACTCTTCCGTCACCTACCCTACCCTACCATATCCTAATCAACCCGTCCCGACTCCTTAGTCTCTCCTTCCGTCCTGTCCTACCTCGTTGGGCCCCGCCCCATTTGGGAAAGCCCGCCTGCCCGTCATCTCTTTCCAATATGCTGATTGTGTTAAAATATTGTTAATATTAATATTTATTATTTCGTGCTAATGAGCTTTCGCTCGATGGCAGGGTTTATGTAAATCATATAAAGACATCCAAAGATAAATTAAAAATACATATTATAAGGATACTACAACTAAGTATCTAAGAAACATAACACCACAAATATTTGGCATCACACTAATTCCCTAGACGATTCCGGAAGCAACGCGCACTAGGGGAAAAAGTCGCTAGTGCTGCAGCAGGTAGATTGCTACAGTCACTTATTGTCCAGTTGACAAAAGAGGATTTACCTACATCGGTTTTTTGATTCCTGTATTTAATTTTGTAAGGATGGTCTCCCCTTCCGAAATATTGAGGGTGCCCTAGCCTAGTTCGAATGTCGTTAAACTCTTTACATCCAGTGTATACTTTGAAAAGATTTACTAGCCTAGCAATCTTTCGACGTTTCTCTAGGAGTTACCACATCTGAGTCTGATCATTGTTGTTACCTACAAGTTTTATCGCTCTCTTTTGGATACGGTCTAACAAGTTCATCTGCCCAGCTCTACACGGGTCCCGACACGCGGAGCTATATTCCATTACCGGACGTACAAGAGAAGCATACGCTAAGCGCTTTGTGTTTGCGTTTCCTTTCCTCAATATCCGCATTACAAAATGAAGTGATTAAGCAATAACAAACTTAGAACCGTCCTAAATTGAGCATATTTTTTGTCTAAAATTGAAAAATCACGCCTTGAAATACAAAGGTAGGTCTCAAATAAGTGAAACAGTCGTCTCCGTATTTTGTACTTTCTATACACTATTTCGGCGAACGATAACCTTCGTATTTGTATTACCAATAGAGACACAACTAACAAGGAACTTCTTCCCTCGAAAACTTAGTCTCCATCATTGGGTTCCTGTCAAAACAGCTTCTTGAAACCGCTTTAGAAATTTACTAGAAGGGACAAGTATCGTCCTAATTTCATTTTCTTTCGTATTTTTTTATTACTTTCCCCTACGATTTCGCTCAACTAACAAACTAAAATTGTAATGATCCTAAATTATTGAAGTAAAATATACAGTAAATAAAAGCGAGAAAGGAACTGTTTACAGGTAGGGCAAAATTACTTTGAAGTTTTGTGGACTTGAACATTAAATATTAAATCGAAGGGATTATTCTTCGTAATATTTGTATCTGATAGCTTTCGATGACTTCGCCATCATTAGTAGTGATAATGATTATGTTCACGCCGTCAAAGAAAGGCTATTTCTAATAAAATATGTTGTCATTATTAATTTCCAGAATTTCCTATTTCCTATCATTCATTCCGTACCCTGACATGTTAAGGATTGTATTGCATACGTTTCACGTCATTTATAATTTACACAATCTCAAAGTTCAAGAGATAGTGCACATCTTGAAACTATACATCAGCAATGCAACAAACTAAGAAGAGCAATAATCAACTCATTTTATACCTTCACGAATCTCTATAATAAGCTAAATTTCAGAAAAGCAAAGTGGTGTCAATTGCATAGAATATTTGGCAAACATTCATTAATTAGTTTATATTCCTCTGTGTGCTGTGACGTGACTGCAAGGTACAAAAATACAATACGTACATAATTTAATATTAACTTACCCTGTAGCAAAACTGAGGAAGGACAACTCCTTCGCACTGGTAAAAGGGAATTAATCCTCTGTTTCGTACACACCTAGCCATTTTGACAAAAAAAATTAATTTTGAAACTATGAGTAAAGTGCTTAACCTAATTTCGCCATGAACAAAAACAAAATAATTGACTGTGCTTCCTAACAATTAATTTCGCTACATGTCATCTTTTTTTCATAGACAAACCACGTCATTGCGATTCAAATCTGCAAAGACTAAAGAACATGAGGTTGAACTTCGTAGCAATGAAATGCACGGAAAAGTCTTCTAGTTGTTCAGATGACATTCATGTAGGTAAATGCGATTTGCTTGGGAAGTTGGAGCAAAATTTTATAAACTTAAATTATATAGATAAAAACAATAATTAATTAATTTTAAAAAGTAATTTAAAAATTGAAAACTGCCATTGAAATTCCAATTTCAGGTAAGGGATGAAACGTAAATTTTGTATCCAATAACATTTTAAATCGTCATAACATACTTCTTTGTGTCACCATAGACGTATGGCCGAAAAGGTTACATATAATCAAATTTAATAAAAATGTATGTTTATTCGACAAACTCAAACGTGAACCTTTCACAAACACACTGTTTTACATTCCACTCTATCAAATTTTAAACCCGAATTTTCTAGACTTCAAAGTCATAATATTACTCAGAATTCGTGTACCTAATTTTCCACCATCCAGTTTAACCCAAAAGAAGATCGCGCGCGCATAACGGGATTGTGTACTTTAATCTGCCGCGACGACAAAACGTACCTTGATGTTGACGATGTTGACGCCAATTCGTCACGCGGTCATCACCACAAATTGAAATTTATTTTATAACCCTGTGGCGTAAATAATTTCAAAAAAACCCATGTCCTTCCCACAGAACAGCAATGGGAGAAAAAAAATGACAGCGAGGAGCGTCTGAAGTGCGACCACAATGGGGCCCTCCGCCCGAGCCGCTTCAGCCCAGCGCGCGAGCATTGTGTGAGCCTGAGTGTAACAGTACACCGCGCGACGCGACGCGACGGGACGGCCGCTGCGGGACACGGGCGAGTTGCAAGCAAGCGCGCGAGCGCCTGCGAGGCACGGGCCCCAAAAAAGTCGCTCTCCTGAATGGGAGGCGACACTTCGTCTGTCAACTGGTCTTGACCGCTTTCTCCTGCGATTCGTTCGGGCATCCATATGCATCAGGCGGTTACGCTCCGGTTGAGGGCTGGCGGGGCGGGCGCGTCTTGGATGTCGAGCGGTGGGTGGGTGGGTGGGCGTAGTGGGTACAAGGCTGAGGCGACGGGGTGAGAGGTGGCGGAGATGACGATCGGAGGAAACGTTTGCGGTTGTGGCAATGAGAAATGGATGGTGATGGGGGCAGATGTTGGAGGCGGCGATGGAGGCAGATAATATATGCGGCGATGAAGGCAGGCTATGGAGACGGGCGATGGAGGCGGGCGATGGAGGCGGGCGATGGAGGCGGGCGATGGAGGCGGGCGATGGAGGCGGGCGATGGAGGCGGGCGATGGAGGCGGGCGATGGAGGCGGGCGATGGAGGCGGGCGATGGAGGCGGGCGATGGAGGCGGGCGACGGAGGCGGGCGATGGAGGCGGGCGATGGAGGCGGGCGATGAAGGCAGGCTATGGAGACGGGCGATGGAGGCGGGCGATGGAGGCGGGCGATGGAGGCGGGCGATGGAGGCGGGCGATTAACAATGAGGTGGTGGGTGTAGGAGTCGATTTAGAATTCTCAGAGATAGAATGAATGGAGCTACACACTAAACAGGTAAAGCCTAAGGTAAATGTGTGAACAGAGAAATGTAGGTGAAAGCAGTGAAGACGAAAACTGATGACGAATATAGCTAAAACAAGGTGATGTTGGTGTACAACGGCTAAGGACGTATCAATGTACTGGGTACGTTCCCAAATACAAAAAACTGTGACACGCACTTATTATTTGGATGAGTTACAGAATTGCAGATGTCATTTCGATAATTTTTGTCCTTTGTGCGCGGTGTCAGGAAGGGCATCCGTCTGGAAAACATTTGCCAAATCTGTATAAAAATGCAGAGTTCGAAAATTAATTTAAAAAATGAGCCCACACCCATTAGCGCCGACCATGTAAAAACGGGAAAAGGCAAAATATGAATAATAATTTTTAAAAATTACATCATTTTTGTCGTGGTTTATTATTTTACATACTTTTAATCATTACCGAAAACTACAATTGTACAAATGTGACGTTTTTGTTTCGGAAATTTTTGAAATTGAGTCGCAAATTCCGTATTATTTTCAAGATTTGGAAGCATACGTTATGTTTTTGAATTATGTTTCGGTTCCCTTTTAGCTCCCCAGGAGAACATGCCGTGTATTCAATTACCGTCTGAAACGAAATTATCATTCAAAGAAAATTACATACGTAATTAAGGTTTTGAAATACAAGCAAGGTTTCTGAAATACAGGTTGATAAAAGAAAAGTCCTCTGTATTCAGTAGGCTTATTTGATGTGTTCATTTTTGTATTTGAAGCGTAATATACACACGTGATAAAGCACAAAATAACAGAGAAGGGAATAAATCCAAGTCGTACGTACCGTTAAAATCTCACACTGCTTCTTCATGAAACTATCTATAAGAAAACATACTTTATATGGTATAAAGAGAAATTATTTGTCTTTTAGTCACGCCAACCATTCGAGTCTTAATCTTTTTTTAAAATTTTTAAAACTGTCCTTGTCCCCTCTTGCGTCAATTGAAGGATTGAGTCAATTGAATAAAGAGATCAAGAAAAATATAATATATATAACAGGTTCATTTTTTATAATAAAAGAGTATCCATTAGGAATTGTAAACGTTTAGGTCTCCTTCATTCATTTTTTCTCGGTCTGATTACATCTTAATGTTTCTTTACCTCACCTTTAATATCAGATGACATGAATTATCTGATATAATGTGATAAAATAATTCCTACGAATTTTGGTCAGTGTTTTATCAGAACAAATGTGTAATAGTTGGTGTACTCCTGCTTTCCACCTATGTATTAACGAACGTATTTCTCCATTTTTTCAAGTAACAAATGTTCACAACTTTTAATGACAGTATAGAAACGACGAATAGTAAAACTAGTTTTCCTAAACTGCAAAACTAAACTTCTTTCCGCCATTACATATCATTATAAGTTGTGTATATTCTAACATATTTCGTTTGCATTCTAAAATAGTAGTTGCAGTATAAGTTTCCTATTCAATTAATATTTTGGCAATTGAATGCTCCCATATTATGTAATGAGGGTCTTGTTACTACTAAAACGACAATAATATCAATCAATGCTAGTTGGAATAATTCAATAAGAAGGTAAAGTATACAAATTGTTAGACGCAAGGACATTTCTTCCTTAATTTTTTTCTGGCGTACCAAGAAATCGATTATTACCTTAAATTGGATAGAATGTCTCAGAGGTACGTTTGCGAAAAGTGTGTTCATAATTATTCCGCCTTATTGTTAAAGTAATTGAATGATTTCCTTCAAATTTCAGTAACACGCAGATGTTTACTCAACGAAGCAATGAAAAAAATAAGGATAAACCTTGTAAAATTGAATTAATGAGAGACCAGGTGATTATCGGAAATCTTATTGGTTGTTTTATTTCTAAATATTCCCGGGGATTGTATAGAATGGTTCGTTGGTAATAAGATAAGATACCGAATCTTGTCGACTAGTTTGCTTCTTTTGTATCCTAATTTTTCTACTCCACGCCCAAAGAAAACAAGTTAACCCAGTATACGATCGAGATAAGAAAAGAGGTTTCTCCATGCGAGTTAAGGAGAACGTGCTACTAACTTGAATGCATTTTTTTGGCCAACTTGCCCCCCCTTCGGAAATCTAGAAGACCGATGTGCTTACTTTCTTACCCCTTTAGACATAAACCCGTTTCCAAAAGAACTCTCAAAAACAAAAAAAAATCCATTTCACCCCACTGGCTTTTAATTCAAGCCCTCAATTATGTACAATCGCCGTTTAACTGCCAAAAATAATTAAACGCCGCGGCGGGCCCCCCGAGGAAGCAATTGGCCGCGGCAGACTGCCTTGGGGGACTCCGCCTTTCGCCCCCGTCTTCACCCCCCCCCCGCCTTGGACTTCCCGTGAGCCGCCGCCCCCCTTCACCCTTCTCGTGAAGGGGTGTCGGAGAGCGCGGTCGATAGCAGTAGCTGTAATAACTTCATCACTAAGTTTCTTCCTTTGCCCCGCCCCCAGCCGGCTCCGCCCCCGGCGCCGCCTCCGGCTCCCGCCATGCAGTTTATTAGCGGCACGCCTGGACTAGCAAGTAGGCCCTGTTTAATTAACAAGCAAAGTGTAACACAATTATTCTTTAAAGCGGGCCCTGTGTTCCTTCACCTGTCCAATAACTTCCTCGGCCGCGCCGACGCGTGGGAGGGGGAAAGGGCGGGATGAGGGGAGGAGAGGGGAACGGAGGGTTCGGCGGTGGAGGGGCGGAAATAGAGAAGAAACAGGAAGGAGGAAGGTGGGTGGAAATGGAGAGGAAACAAAAGCGACTGGAGCTCAAACATTGGTTGACGACAACAGAAAGACAAGCAGTACAGATCGTGGCACGAAAGGTGTCAATGATAATCTTTGTGATTGCGGAAGTAAGGGACGATGCTAATGGAAGAAGGTAAGAGCCGAAGATTATAAGACATAACAGGTGAAGATCACGAATTATCATTTGAAAATGTCTCAGAGAGGGACGAAATTAATTGGATCTAAAAGCATATTTCAAACAAAACAATATAAAGGAGAAAAAGCTGAACACATTACAAAAACATTATAACAGAAAACGTGAGTTTGAGAGTGTAATATTCGAGATCTAAAAAGTGCTGAATTTTAAGTAAGAATCGCATTATAAACATGAACTATAATCTCACTAAACAATAACATGGGATCCTTGTAAAACAATCGAGATTATGACAAAAAAATAATAATCGGTGATAAAAACGAGTGTTGATTTTATTTCATAAATAAGTATTTTGAACACATGAAGATTCCTCATTGGTTTAAGCTACAATGAGGTTAAAACTGAAAGCAAAAGTGGGTGCAGAGAGTTATTAAAGTACTAGCCACTCAATGAGGGAGATGTTTAAGCAAAAATGGAAAGAAATGAGGTGGAGAATTGGATATTCTTAAGGTACTTCCGGAAAAACACACTACGAATGTTACGAGTATCCCAATATAATTTCACACACACACACACACAGACACAAACACGAGTCCCAGGCAAGTGCGTGTTGGGAGGCAGAATCTAAACATGACGACTGCGGGAGTGAAGTGCCAGTGCGAAAGTGGCGCCGACGGCGGCGGCGGCGGCGGCGAGAGAAGGAAATTCGCGCGCGGCGGTTACGTTTGCGGCGCAAAACTTGGGAGAGGCTGATGTATTTTTGGCTTAAACTTTCACTTTGTGAAGATTTGTGCGGATCAAGCTTTGCCTGATAAATTCGGTGAATATGTTATGTGCGTTGCGCGAAAGTTGGAGTGGTGGCGGTGGCGGGTGGGAAGGGGGGGTGCGGAGGAGGGAGGGAGAGCGGGGCGTGTGCGGAATGAAAGTTCCTGTGGGAACGTACGGGCGGGGACGCCCGTAGCTCTGCGTTGCTCTCGCCGTTACCCCGCCCCCGATCGCCCCCGAGCCCGCCGGCGGTTACCAAGGCGATGGCCACGCTGCCACCGACGTCGCCGTCTCCCCTATCGCGTATGTTCGATGCCCTTGTATCCCTTAGGCACCGACTGGCCCCCGGCCTCAGAGCCTCTACCGCCACCCCGGCGTTCAAGTAACCTTCCGTCCGGTCATCCTATCACCCTGCCAACCTACCTCTCTGCCTGTCTTGCCCTCTTAACATTCTACCGTCCTACAATCCTGCCATCATGTCACACTACCAATCCGCAGTCCTGCTATCGTCCTAAGGTAATACCTCCTTACCGTCCTGCCATCCTGCCAACCAACAACCCTGCTGTCGTTCCAACCTGTCGCATCACCCTGCCGGCATGCCATCCTGCCCTCCTACTAGTCACATGACCTTACCACCCTGTGATCCTACCGCCGTCTTATCTCCCCAGCATTACTTCCCGTCTTACCGCCCCAGCATTCTACCGCCCTATCATCCCAGCGTCCTTTCATTCTTCACCCATACTTCCCTACCAGTCTACCATCACTCTTCCGTATTATTGCTTTATCGCCCTATTTCTCTTAATTTTTATTGCCTTTCCTAAGGTATTCCCTGACGTTTCACTGCCCCGTCACGACAACGTATCGACACCTCACACACACACCGTCGACCGGACGCTCTCACACACTGGTACGGAACGTCATCGATCCATGCAACTCCTACTGCTCCACAACACCCTCGCTCACAGCCCTTCTCGTTGCCACTCCTACCTCTTCCAGCTCATATTCCCGCCATCCCTCACACTCAAAAAATACGAACTCCCTTACCCCAACCCTTACTTTCTCACAACGAACCCTCGCTCCACGACAACAAACGACCAAACCTCTTGTCAACAATCCTGGATCCTTGCAGTTCGTGCCAGCGCCCGAATCCCGACGCCGCTGCTTTGCTGCCGCCCGTAATATTCCACCGCCAGAACCGCTGTGGCTATCAGTCTCATTGCTTAAAATTCTCCTATTCTTTTGCCACCGTGGCCGGCACCTCCGCCACCTCCGCAGTCTACTATCACCGCCACTGCCGCCGCCTCCACAGCCTACCGTCACATCTGCTGCCACCGCCTCCACAGCCAACTGTCAGCCTGCCGCCGCCTCCACAGCCTACCGTCACCGCTGCTGCCGCCGCCTCCACAGCCTGTCACCGCCGTTGCCACCGCCTCCACAGCCTACCGTCACCGCCACTGCCACCGCCTCCATTGCCTACCGAGACCGCCACTGCCACCGCCTCCACAGCCAACCGTCAGCCTGCCGCCGCCTTCACAGGCTAGCGTCACCGCTGCTGCCACCGCCTCCATAGTCTATCGCCACCGCCGCTGCCGCCGCCTGCCTTGAGGTTTTATCCCCGACCGCACCTCCACCGAGTCGCCACTCGCCTGTTCGCCCGCTCCTGCCATCATCATCAGCATCACCCTTACCATCTTCATCACTTCTATCCCTGCACTGTCCGGTGCTGCTCCTACTTCCTCCACTACTCACCCTCACAACGCTACTCCGCATTGCAGCCACACGGGCAGCCCCTTCATCACCATCACCTCTACCACTGCCGGCATGCCACCTAGCTCTACGGCGTCGATGGTGTAACGATTAGCGTAACGGATTGTGATGCCCAAGTTCGCGGGTTCACACCCGATCGTAGCTTTGGATTTTTAAGGTCGAAAAAATTCTTCGCACGCCTTCTTTCGAAGGGGAAGAAAAGCCGGCTCTCCCATGTTTTAGACGTACCGCATGTAAAAGATCCTCAAGCTCTGAGCTAAACTCAAAATCACCTGTTTCGTTGCCCAAAAAATACCTTATTTCCGCTTGTTGGTAAATGGAGCGTAGCAAAATTTGGGTGGTCAGATGGAAGAGCAGGCCTCATGGACTGTGAGTCTCACCACGTCAAATAAGGCATCAATTCAATTCAATTCAGCTATCGTGCCACCATGTTGTTATACCCACCTGCTACCCTGTCATCCTGCTTTCCTGCCAACGTTCTCGCCGCTGCTGTTGCCCTCGCCGCCCGCGCCGCCGGAACCGCATGCGGCTGGAGAGCGCCCGGGGAGGACTTGCGCCGAGTTCGGCGGCGGGCCGTGGGAAGGACGCGGCGCGGCGCGCCCTGCGATTCGCTTGGATTACCCGCGGAGGCTCGCGATTCCGCCTGAGGTATCTGCGCGCGCCCCTGATCCCGGCCCCTCGCCCGCACCCGCCTCCCTCGCGCTCGTGTCAGCTCCGCTACCACATTCCGCCACCCCGCCCGCCCACCACCCACCACGACCGTGCCCCCCCCCCGGCTATTCCGCCCTCTCCACCACTCTCAACCTATCGCAAATAATCTTGCTCAAATTCATGTTGCTGTTCTATTGGGTTCGAGTCCCGACGGTGGCAGGATTTGCGTTACTAGTTAGGTAGCAAGGTCAAATTCAGCCGCTGTCTGCACGAGAGTTCTAGCGGCTGGCTGATGGTTTTCCGTGGTTTCTCCGAACAGCACCAGGCGAATGCCGGAGGAGCACCCTAATAAACGAGCCACGGTGCGATATTTCTTTCCTCTTCCTTTTTGTCCTTCCCTTACCTACACACACACTTACATGCACTACACTGCCACACTTGCCGGAAACTGAGAACTTGTCCCGGTTGGGGCGGTGCCCCGCTGGTGGGAGATACCTGATTGGGAAATACTCCGATAGCCGACAGGTAGGTCGGCACCGGATCTTGTCAGTCAGCGGGGGAAGATCACCGCCATCTCCCGCAATAGAAAAAATACATTACACTTATGGGACTAATGCCCTTAGTAGTTGACGCGCCAGTAAATTACTAATCAATCAATCGATAATCTTGCCCAAATAGTAGATTCCCGGAAAGAATGTTTAAAAATAGGTTCCCAATACAGGCATTTTTGAACGTTGAGTTCAAGTTGGAGAATAAGTAAGGCGTTTTATGCGCTTCCGTAAACCTTAAGTACTTATATTAAGTTATAAGAGTACATTAAGTTAGTTTACAAGATTTAAATCGTCAAAAAATTGCATGTGGAAAAGTACTGTAGTACTGATCTGTGTATCTTATTATTTCAATACTGAGAATATGAAAATGAGCCACCGCTCTTCTTCCTCGACCTCACCCGCCGGCCTCTCCGCCCGCCTGGTCCCTTCGCCCGCCCCCTCACCCCCAACCCCGCGAAACGCTAACCTGCCCCGTGGTGCATTTATGTTGTCATCACAATTTATGGTGCATTGAATGAAAACGAATATTTCGACCACTACCATTCCATCTGCTCTGAAATGCAATGCTGCTCATACCGTTAATAATAGTTGTAAAATTCTTCAGAGCATTATGTCAGTCTCACGATGTAAAAGGATTCTTAATGCGGGCAAAATGAACCACATACACTGCTATTAATACAAACAATGTCTTATTCGGAAATATATGGTGAACTTGAATAATATGAAGAAACGAATGACTGAAAATAAAGAAATTAGAAACATATTCACAAACACAGAAATCCGAAAAAACAATTTGACTATTATTATAAAAATACACTTCCACAAAAAAAATTCAATTCATCAAGTCAGATACTTTTTGAAACTTTGGGACAAAGTGAACATTTCATCGTTTACGCCATGTAATGAAATCCTGCTAGATTCTTAATACAATAATTAGTACATTAAATGATGTCAAAACAGTTCTTAAAATGACATACACGATTGAAAAGTGACAAGTGATGGCTTTAAAATAATGTTTGCTAGGTTACTCTTCTCGAGTAAATTATTTAAAACACGCTCTTCTGTTTTATAAAGTGCAGCTGAGAAAAGCGCATAACTAAAACAACTAATAGTGTTACAACAGCAAGTACTTTCTCGCAGTAGAAACAGTAACGAAACATTACAATAACGCATTTCTCACCAAATTAATAACCTCAGAAAAGTTGTAAAACTCATTACAAATCGTAGAGCACAACGTGCGAAAACAAATTCTTTTAAAGCTAATACATCACCAATTCGGCAATTCAAAATTGCGTTTCGTACAGCCATAAACATGGCTTAACGTTAATGAGAACACATGACTCATTATTAATGAGAAGTAATTCTCAGAATTCCAAACTGCCGTGTCTCGACTTTGTCATTGTCTTTGATATTTCATGAAAGACTCTACAAAGAGAAGCGCGGGAAATTCGAAGTAGCAATTTCGATTATTTGCAAAAAGCGTGTAAATACTTAAAAAATATTTTAAAATGTTCAAAAAATAAAGATGACGTTATTTAAATATATAATTTTACGGAACAGATTTCGGTACCTAAGTAAAAAATCTCATTCATCAGTATTGTAGTTTTGGAATGTTAATTCTTTGCAGTTTTCAAAAATACAGTGTGTTCACTAAAAATGGACCCTGTGTCAATTTTAAAATGATAATTTACTCTATTTAAAAGAAATGAATTCTTAAAAACGTTTTGGTGCTCTTTTGACAAAATATTCATTTTAAAATTGTCTATATTCCACGCAAAAATATGATTTTTTTAAATTGTACCTGACCTTCATTTTATATCTGACCTTGGACACAGATTTCACTAAGAAAACGATTACTCACTTCAATATTATATTTTTAGGAATGGGACGAAAAAAGTTTGAACTTTTACAGTTTTCGAAAAATCAGATATTTCATTGAAAACATGACCTGCGCAGTTCTTTTAATCGTCCTACACGCAATTTGACGACAACATTTAATCACAATATTTTAAGGCATTTTTGAGAAAATTTTGAAAATGTTATTAAAGCTTCGTGTACAATACCCCCAAGAATCACAATTTTAATTTCAAATTCGAGGGATCACGATATCAAACAGATCGATCATGGAATACCGATCGTAGACTCCGGCGTTGTTGTTCACAGATGGACAAACGGACGGACAGACGTTTTGTCATAAAGAAAATGTTCACATCAAAGACCCACATACGTGAATTCTGTTTATACATGTTAGGAGGAGTGATTTACTACACACTGGAACAACTCCACGTTTACTGTATTAGGGCCTCACAATACGAGTTTTTTTGTCCAATAATCTCCGTTTTCCCCAGTAGCATTACAATACTTTGTCTACACTAAGTAAGTAGAAACTGAGATGCAGAGTTGGGCAGTATCGAAAATACTTGTATTTAAAATACGTATTTTCGATACTTTTGTAATTTGTATTTTGTATTTGTATCAAAAATACTTTCTGATAGTATTTTCTATTTTCAAAATACAAAAATACTTTTTATTAATCCGTCACAAACATTCATTGAGCCAGTAAACGGAGAGGGTCCCGCCACGTGGAGGAGTGCAACCGGACCTCCGGTTCCTCCGATTACGTCCCCCCCCCGTCGGTTCAACCGGAGAAAACGGAGAGAAGCGCTGTAATCACGGTGTAAGATACAATTCTTACACAGTAGCTGTAATCGCGAGCTCCGATTCAATTTCTCGGAGAGCGGCTCCGCGTGCTAGAATGAGTGCTGTCCATGTGTGTGCCTCGTGGCCCTGCGGTTGTGCACAGTGATTAAAAACTTGTGCTTGCGGTGTTTTTAAGAGCTGATATTTCGTTATGGTATATTTAGGTAAAAATCTATTTTTTTTCCTGGGTACCTTGTACTAAATGAAGCTTTATATATTCATTTTAGTTTTATTTGAACTAAAACCCGTCAATTTTACAGCGCCTAAAAGAGTCTATTTCAACATTAATGCCTATTTGTGCCTATTCTACGTTTAAAAATCTAAAATGAGACTAATTTGCCTAGTTTCTTTTGGCTATGGCTTCTTTTACCTTTATTCTTCTGTGTCGCCACAACAGACAAGGATGATATTAATTTTAAGTTACTTTTAACAACCTAAATTGCATTCGTCCTCTTGTACCTTTTTATCCCCTTGCCTCATTTTGTCGCCTGTAAGAGAGCGAGAAATGAATATACCGGACAAGGATCTTTCGATAAAAAAAGTCTCCACGCCACTACTTCCTGACTTCGTGGAGAAGCTGCCTCCGTTTCTAAGATAAAGCGATTGAATTTCCCCGAAAGTAAAGTGATCTTGACCGATAAGAAACATTTATTTTCCCTTGAAAACTTGGAGAATGTATTAGTAATTTATTGTGAGGGAAAATACGATAGGAATAATTGTAACTATAAAAAAAACTTGTTCATAAATAGTATTTTCGCAAAATGTTCAATACTGATTCTACGTAATATTGATTTATTGTCTTATCGTTGAGAAATATAATAAATGGTCAAAAAGTGAGTTTTCTTGTAAGTTTCGAGTTTTATTAGTGTCTATTGTACTATTTAAAAAGCCTAAGAGATGCTGAAAGAACACATTTTAGGCACCTAAAATGCATATATTAAAACCTAAAAATCCGCTGTATTCATCAGATATCCATATCATTTGTGATGTACGTTCTTACTTTAAGTCTGAAAGGCATCTTGGTTAATTGTCTGTAACCTGCAATATTTGTCCCAAACTATCACCTCCCAAGAACTTATGGTGAGATATTTAAACTCCAAGTATTCCTTCGGCTCTTAGCATGGATAAGATGCCTTTGAGACTTAAAATATCAACAGACGTCACAAATGATAGGGGCCGTATGTAAATTACGTAACGTAAATTTCGAGTATTTTCAAAAACCCCTCCCTCCCCTCTCTAACGCACTTCCCTATCTACGTAAAGCAGCGTAACGCTGCCTCAGACCCCCTCCCTCCTCCTTTAGCGTTTCGTAATTTATGGATGACCCCATAGTGATACCTGAAATGGGTTGAAAATTTCATTTGAAACATTTTTGTATAAAGAATGTTATATACTTGTATTTTTAATAATAAAATTTTTAATGTAAATTTTGAACGTGAATAATCGTTTAAAAGAAAAAAAATAGGATAGAAGCTATTATATGTAAAACACCGTTGTTTGTATTTTGTATTTTTTAAAGTATTTTAAAATACTATTTTGAATTTTGTATCTAAAATACTTATATGAAAGTATTTTGTATTTGGTATCTAAAATACTTTCGGCGAAGTATTTTGTATTTTGTATCTGAAATACATTTTTCAAGTATTTTGCCCAACCCTGCTGAGATGTGACATATAAGACAACACAATATATATGCAAGTAACATTTTTACAAAATTATTTAATCTTTGGATTTATGCTGCATGCCTGATTGATGTATGTGATAGTTAATCTTTTACAGTTAACACTAAGTTCTAGGTAAACGAAAGTAATTGCATCATTACAGTTTACATTAATCAGACACATGAAGCAACATGAAACAAGGGTCAAGCCCTTGCTCTTGCTGGTAGACCATTAAATGCATCCAATTCAAATACCCTCTCAACTCATATTCGCACAGGAACTTTACAAGTATCTTCTGAACATGTTGCAAAATAAGCCATCAACGAGATTGCCGTAAGGGAATGAGCTTCATGTATCGATACATCTTAGAAAACGCCCATATTATTACGGAAAAAAGAACGTCTCCATAGCACCATACGCGGGCAAGTTGGCTCCAGCGAGCTCACTTGTGTTGAAAGCGAACTGTACGTTTATGGCTCCACTGCGAGAGGAAATCACTTAGGTGGTAGTTATCTCAATGTTTCCTCCGCAAGTGTAGGAGCGGCTCCGAAACCTTGGAGAAGAACTCGTGGCTCAAAGAAAGGGTCACCAAAGTTTTTGAGAAAAGAAGGCGTCGACATTCTCAATACGAAATAGGAAACCATAGAAGTTGGTTCATTGGTGACGTGTAGTAGGCATTTCAATTATTTGAATAGAAGGCGTAGTCATTTTTACTTACCCGTATGCGTAGGTATATACGGAGTAATATACGTAGTAGGGAATGTTATTTAATGCTGAGGAAAATCGAATTCGACGCAAATACACGTTTTGGGGTCCCCTGATACCGAAATAGCGTTTTTTTAAAAAAACGTCTGTCCGTCTGTCCGTCCGTCTGTCCGTCCGTCCGTCTGTCCGTCCGTCTGTCCGTCCGTCCGTCCGTCCGTCCGTCCGTCCATCTGTCTTTCCGTTCGTCAGTCTGTGAACAATACTAGCGCCTAAACCATACGTTCGATTTCTTCCAAAATGGTTATTCCCCGGTCGAACTGCGTCCACCCAATGCGCCGCAATTTTGAAAAAACTTTTTTCAAACTTTGGGGCCTCCGAACATGAAGCCTCCGGACAATTTCAAAATTTTCTCAAAAACGGCTCCTAGTTTTCACTTAAATTTCTTGTAAGAATAGAGTAGAATACATTTATAAAGGTGGCATAGATCCGATTTTCATGGTTAACTCTGAATTTTTGAAAATTTGAAAAGTTTGAATTTTCCATTTTCTTAAAAACGACTCGAAATTTTTCAAAGAGAATTGCCATTTAAGACGAAGTTTTACTGTTCTTTAATATTCTAAAATTAATATTTCCGTTCTACCTTAAGAAAACGCAAAATTATGAAAATGTACTTTTGGTGACGATAGATGGCAGCTGGCCGAATAGCTAGCCCAGAGCCAAGGAAATAAAAAAACTAATACGAGAAAGTCTGTTCCATTCAGTAGCATCACTAGTTTGTTATTAGTTTTTTGTCTATGATCGGTTTCACATCTGATGATATTTATGAATGTATATTGTTCCATATTTGATGATGAGAGCGAAGCCATCGGAAGTTGCTAACCTAATCGTACACGTGTTCACGGGACTAGATGAGATATTTTCGATAGACTTCGTTTTTCAAACTGAGTTCATAAGTATTATTTTGTAACATTGCAAAATGTGTGAATATAATAGATGCTCCATTTGGAAGTGACTAGACAGCCTGGAAGGGGAACAAATTTGAAATATTTAATGTAATAAAAAACGTTTAATGGCGATTCACTTCAAAACAAAGAAACTCGTTTATAAAAATATTTTGTCTTTTGTTGATAGATCACAGTTTAAAATCCCCCTTAGCATTCTTCAATTCGTAAACCACCGAGCTTTATTCCATAAGGTGCCGTCCATTAATAACGTAACGCAAATTTAGTATATTTTGAATAGTCCTTCCAACTCTGTGACGCACCGTAACGTGCGTTTGAACTCCCCCTAAATAATTACGTAACGCTTGCGACACCCCCTCCATTGTAAATGCAAGAAGTAAAAATAGCTCAGTCAAAAATTTGTATTAATTTTTTTTTGGTTGTGTATTAAAATTTGTGATGATTAAAGTTGGAATTAATTGTCGATTCTGACTGAACCTAACAATAAGATTAGGAGCAAATTTTGAGTGAAGGAACGCGAGAAAATGTCTGATCACAAGCCGTTCACACGCCGCAGTTTTGGATGGCGCATGGGCGAGAAACTACTGCGCCAATTTAATTGAATTCTACAAAAGATTACAGATCAGTTTTGAATATTTTCTTCTTAATATTATAGATTCAATTCAAAATTGATGACAAAATTAATATTTCCATTTATTAAAAAACTTTTTAATTAACTTAAATTATTTGTTTTAAAACAAATTAATTAGATAATATTTTCATGTTTTAACATAAGACAAAAAAGATTTATTTCAAAAAATGTTTAAAAAATGTAAATGTAATGTAACACTAATCGAATATCCCCTTGCCCCTACGTAACGCAGCGTAATGCTGCCTCAACCCCCCCCCCTCTTTAGCGTTACGTAATTTATGGACGATCCCTAATATCTGAAAAACAGAATACCATTTTTTCTTACTTCATTAAATTGAAAAATAAGTTTTTCTACCGAAGATTGGGCGTTTACATAACCGCGCACGATTACATAACTTTCTCTTCTTTCGAAGTACTTGTTAGGGGAGAATTTAAAAACACTGAGTCTGTTGATGAAATTTCCATGCAAGTGATTGAATTTATTGGTAACTCAACTAGTGAGAATAATTGGTAACTTAACGAGAACTTCTAATTTTAAAACTCTTCGTTACGTGATTCAATTTTTGTCTAAAATAAATATTTAGATAGATTAATTTGAACCGCAATAACGTATTACAGAATTTTTTTACTGAATTTAGTTGAACCGCAATTGGGGGTGGCAGTTTATTATACATACAGAAGCGTCCTCTCAAACTCCTTTCACATTACATAATGCAAAAGAATGTAATGTGAAAATGCTCTAAAATTCCTTCGAATGTTAAAATGCTTGCAATGTTTCTTGTAATAATAATACTTTTATAATAAAAAGAATACTAATAAAAAAGTAAGTTACATAAACATGAACAAGTGACTTAGGTAACCCAGAACCAAACTGACTTTTAGTAATGTTAACACCTACCCCGCAAAAATTTTCTCAACACCACACTACATTCAAAAGCATGATGTAAATCAAAACGTGTAGTAAGTAAGGATAACAATTTACTATTACTTTCGGAGTAGCGGTCACATTATTTCTTGAAAGTGTTTCAGTGTCCCCCATTTCAGGTCTCCTGAACTTACCAAAGTGCAAGTGACCTCTGTCTGCGTTTGCTCACCCCTGATCGAAAGAGAAAGCGGTCCATCGGGGGGAGGAAATATTTGCTTTGGGCGTCGGAAGGAAACCGCAGGACGACAGCGGGCGCAGGATCGGTATTTACAAATTACAGCTTGGGGCCCGCAGCATCCTCACAACCCCCATTCACGTTATGGGCGTCCGCAGATGTTGGAGAAACCAACAGGACGTGCTGCCTCCTTAAGTAAGAGGTGTGGAGCTTGTAATGCGCGGTAACCCTGCTCGGTTGGGAAGGGAGCCAATCTGCACGTTATTAAGCCCACGAGCGGCGAAGGCTTCGCAAAAGAACGAAAGAATGAAGTCGCACTCAACGCTTGTGTTGGCTTATTGTTTTATTTCGAAGGAACATCGCCGGTATTTCGTGAAATTGCGGGCCGATTAATTTGGAACCAATACTCGCATTTACCTGTACGGGTTTGGAAATACACCGCTATTAATTTTTGTGGATTTTTTGAACTAATTTTAGAGTATTTTTCCCTAAACAACAGCAATTCTAAAGATTGACGTAGAGTGATTATGAAAAGAGGAAGAAATGTACATAAAATGTTTATGTGATACAAAGAAGTTGATTAATTTACTAATCATCTACAATAAAAAGAAATCCCACTTCCTCTGAAGAAATGATTTTCAAGACACTTTGCACCTGCAAATACACATTCCTAAACACTTCGTTTCTCTGTGTGCGGATTAGCTCGCGCTATAAACATTCAAAATACTATTTTCGTAACCTATTTCGTGAATACAAAATGTGGTACGTAATGAGTTCAGTATTTAAGAAAGAACGTAATTAATAAGTGACTTTCATCCCCGGTTTCAATGATAGTAATTTAATATTTTCAGATAGCGTGAAATTATATTTTTTTTCTATATATCCATGCACTCTGCCAGAAAAGTAGACATTGTGAGGTACTTATTACAGTCCATCTAATAAGATTCAACAATAGTACAAAATGTATAATCATACGTGTCTTCCTTGTGTCTCAAAAGTGCTTTCTTTCTCTTAGTCTTCATCTACGTAATTTGTCGTTCTTCTGACTGGAGATTTTAAAATTTGTATCACATGAGATATATCTGCCATTTACTCGGTATCTTCTCAAAGAGAGAATTAAAAATCTTCACTGCGCCTGAAAATGTGATATAACGTCTTGTAACCACGAGCGCAAAACAAATTGCATGGAGTGATTCTCTGAGTGAATTCATGAATACTCTTTCAACAAATACTCTCTCGAGAATTTCGCTAACGCGTAAAACTTCTAAAATTATTAAATATCCTCTTAGTGGATCACCACTTGTTCGCGTTGTGCATCTCCGTCTAACTTCGACTCGCTCGTTTCCAGAAATGCAATTGTCTTATCCCGACGAAACATTTTCTACATTCCGAAGTTGATAATGAGTTCAGAGGATTACAGTGGCCGAGGCATTTTTCGCAAAGGCTGCTTCTATATTTTAGAGACATTTCTACGAGTTTTTAAATTACAAAGAGAACACCACTATACGGAGCTCCAACCCTGGACTTTTTTCTTCATTAATTGGAAGAAAGCAAACATTAACTTCGTTTGTGCATAAAGCTCTCGCCGCTGCCGTCGAGACACTACACTCAGCCCGATAAAACACAGTAAATGGAGTGAACTCGGATTGTTATTATGACTTCGTCGGTGAAGGAGGATTATGTTGTTTACAACTTTTAAGAGACGGCGAAGGACTGCATTCAAAGAAGCGATGCAAATTTTAGAGGGCGTCTCGTCAGGCTGCCTTTGCTTTTTAACGAATGGCTATAGTGAGCGCTGCTCTCGAGGGGAGAGAGCGAGAAGAGAGCGACAGGGATTTGAGGCTGAGAGCAGCCGAGCGGAGTGTCGGTTTCAGCAAACTCGAGAGCGTGGTGCCGCGACGCCGCTCTCGGCCGAAAAGTAGCGTCGCGACGCCAGAAGGAAGACGCTGTGACGGCGCGACAACGCAACAGAAGCAAATTTTGAGTAGGGGATTGCATAGTAGGAATAGCTGAGTAGGGAGTAGCCATAGAGTATCTAAATTTACAAAAAAGCACATATGCGAAAGAAGACATGCTTTTTTGAAGAACAATTTCCGAATTTTGCTAGGACTAGTCGTTTCGTGGCTTCCAGACAGCAGAAAACTGATGATGATGGCTAAGCCATCGAAAGCTGCTCTTGTAATAAACAACATTGTTGGCTATGACAACACCTGTGATCATTCAATGCTATTTCAAACAAATCTTACTGCAGTAGTGAAAATAATAATCGTTGTACTAATAAGCAACTTAAGTTGCTGATTCTGGGCGGTGTTTTCATAACTAAAGGAGTGCATGAAGATTTATTGGAAATTACCCTTGCACCCGCAGTATTCAGAACTGATATTTTACGAATAAATTACATTAATAAACTAAATCTATTGAAGAACTAATAAGACGAAAACATAAAGGTATTTTGCGATTCCGATAACAGTGAATGTTGAAACTACTAAATATCGCTGCCACCTGTGAATGGTTACATGTAAGACACGCGACTAATCTACTTGTATACTAAATAAATTCTTCAATGTTTTGTTTATAATCCTTACTAGCTGATCTACCCAGCGTTGCCCAGGCATTTATTACAGTAAAATTTTAGCCAGGAAGAGGAATTGCATTTATTCATGCCATGCAGTGGGGCCTACTTCTCTCCCATTGTATATCTGCCCCGCCAAGCTAGCCCTTTCATGCCTTTCCCCCTGTGTGGAAATTTCCGGAGTGCCTCGTTCACTTTCTTACTAAAGAAAGTTTACGTTTTTCTAATTGGGAGTTTCAGCTTCCAAAAATTTCTCACTTTATAACTAAAAACAATAAACAAATCTAAAATGTTAATACAAAATACTCGTAAAATACTTGTAGACCCACATATATTCTTTTTTGTGGAGTTTTATATCCCGCCGAGAGGCTGTGTCACCGCCGCGCCGGTCAGCTAAGGCCCTTAGAAGGGTGTCGAGCCAAAGGACGGGAGTTTTATATACCAACACTTTCAATAATTGCCAAATTGTAAAACTAACTCATTTTTAAATTTTTGCTTCTATAGTATTTATAAAGAAAGACTAAAAATGTATCTTCTGCCAACTCGTGACCTTGAAGGGACTTACAGTTTTAAGCAGAGTATACGAAACATCCGAGAATTCGCGCATGGGTACGCTAGTAGACAGATCCGGACGAATAGATATAGATGTCGTAACGTATTTGATGAATCGTAATCATAAAAGTAAATGAAAATATCTATGCTGAAATGCAATTGCCGGTTTCTATAATTATTTTGAAGATGGCAGAAGTATGTATGTTTAAAGATTTATGTGCTAGTAACATGTAGTATAAAACTTATTTGTTTAGGTAAATCAATTTATCATATCATCGCAACATAACAGCAATACTTATCAACTAACCTGTACATTATACATACACAATTAATCGACAATGTACTGAACCACCTAAAAAACACTGTTAGCTTCGTTATTTGATTTGAAGTGCTAGATACTATGGATTTTGAAATGTGAATCGTAGAAACCAAGGAGTCCCGTCCCAGAATTTTGTTATTAGATTAGACATAAATATTTTAGATAAATTAATTTTTGCCAGTTTATAGAAAAAATATGGATGAATTAATTCTCTGGGAGCAACTAACATACGAAACAACAGAAAGATTAGTCTTAATATGTAAAGGACCATTACTTAATTACATACCACTGTAAAAGTCTACTGCCCATATTGAAGAAAAATGTTCAACAGAAGTGACCAAAACATACAAATATTTTCCATTTTGGCAATTTGAATGAGATATGTGTAAATAGTCAAATCGAGAGTCATAACAAAAAGCTGCCCTGCTTCCTAGAGAATTATTCACATTTGCTTTCTTCTTTACTGTATTGTTTTCAATGGTGCGTCTTCTTCAGCAAGTCGCTCTTGCCTCTGAGTAGCCGATTTCGAATTTTAATAGGCTGCCCATCTCTTAGCACTTTGACTTTCGTTTCTGCATTGTTTCAAACAATTCAATTTTCACAAATTCTGTAAAAGAAGAGGTGGTTGTTTAGAAAATATACGATACCTGTATACGACGATATCTACATATTGTACATTGTGCATTACTGTATATTTTGTACTGTGTATTTTTGTGCTTTTAACTCTCTAAATACTTTAAAACTCACATGTTTTCTTGCCACGATTTGTGTACAAAACGGACTAAGGACAATATTTGTACATTGACGATTTCGTTCAAATGTTCCACCAAAGTTCAAAACAAATCACCAACGATCACTCACGGACTTGACATAACGTTGTTCAATTGTGTAGAATAGTAGTACCTCTATGGTTCAAACCCCAATGAATTTCATAATAATTCAGGACATTGATGAAAACAGTCGAAGATCTCAGACCTCATCCTCTGGTGGCGCGCAGCTAAACTATTGACATTGATCCACTATTGAATCTGTGATGTAAAGCCAGGCGAAAAATGTCCGGAAAAGTAATTATTTTGTGAATATAGTAAGGTTTGCGCTTGTAAATCATAGCCTATGTCACTCCACACCTTTAAAGCAAGCTAGTACAAACGTTTCATCAGTATTGGTTCAGTAGATTCCGAGATTATCGCGCTGTAAGTCAGTGCAGTTCTGTCTTTATATATTAGCATAGATTATTAATAGAAACTAGTTGGCAATTAGAAGTAGCAAATATTAAAATAATATTATACTAGTTAAAAAAAAGCGTTAAAACAACGTTCAAAAAATAGGAAGTTAAAATTTGTTTGTCTTAACAACTGTATTTTCACGTGGGATTTCGTACTGAAGTCCTATTATTGCTCAGTAAAAATAGATATAGAAACATGAGTGATTTCACTGAATGTTGGACCGGAAGAGGTATAATCCTCACGATTGGACGAAAGTAATAAACGGACCCATGGAGTTTATGCGATTACTGCATTTTTTTCATTTTAGTTGCGACAGCAAAGAGGTGTATGTTTGTAGAGATAAAAAAGCTGATCAATAAGGATCAACTACATTAAACGAAGCACCTCTTAGTATTGCTAATTATATTTCGTTGACTTCTTTTCATTTTAACGGCTCTGTTCATTCAAAGAAAGCTTTATTTGTCTTGAAAATATATCGGCTACATTCATAAAGATAGCGTAAACCAAAGATTATTTCATTTCGTTTTCCGTTCTGTCCTTTATTTCTAATAATTGCACATGCAATTCTTGAAAAAATGTAATTTAATCAATTACTTCGCAAATAACAATTACGGCTGTTTTAAAATTTGTCAGCAATGATACTTTTTTCTGCAAAAATATTTATCCTTTGGCTAGAATTAATGACCTAGATTTTCTCAAGATTTTCTTGCAAATGCCAGTACCATGCCAGTTTCCTCCTTCGCCGAGAGGAAAACCGCGGCTGGGCCTACCTGGGAGCAGACTATACCGGCCAAGGTTAGTCTTAATAACAGGTTGCGCGCCAATACTCGAGCGAACATGGTCGTCCCACCCTGCCCCGCCCCGCTCCTCCCCGCCCCACCCCCTCTCCGCCCTGTCCCTCCCCGCTAAGGATTGCTCCGCCGCTCCACCTCATCTGGCCCACCTCATACTGCACTCTACCCTACCCCACATCATTCCACAACATCCCAATCCACTGCATCTCACCCCGCCAAGCCTCGCCCTTCCCTACACTGCCTCGCTCGCTCCATCCCCTCCACCAGCCCCCCCGCCCCGCCTCGTCCCGCCCCGCCCCGTCTATCCCTGTCCCGCTCCGTCCCGCCCCGTCCCGCCCCGTCCCGCCCCGTCCCGTCCCGCCCCGTCCCGCCCCGTCCCGCCCCGTCCCGCCCCGTCCCGCCCCGTCCCGCCCCGTCCCGCCCCGTCCCGCCCCGTCCCGCCCCGTCCCGCCCCGTCCCGCCCCGTCCCGCCCCGTCCCGCCCCGTCCCGCCCCGTCCCGCCCCGTCCCGCCCGTCCCGCCCCGTCCCGCCCCGTCCCGCCCCGTCCCGCCCCGTCCCGCCCCGTCCCGCCCCGTCCCGCCCCGTCCCGCCCCGTCCCGCCCCGTCCCGCCCCGTCCCGCCCCGTCCCGCCCCGTCCCGCCCCGTCCCGCCCCGTCCGCCCCGTCCCGCCCCGTCCCGCCCAGCCCCGCCCCGCCTCGTCCCATCCCGTCCCGTTCCGTCCCACCCGTCCCCACCCGCCCTACCGTCCCACCCAGCCTCATCCGTCCCACCCACCCCACCCGCCCCCCGCAACCCCGCCCGCCCTCATGCAACTCCACCCGCCCCAACCGCAACACCACCCGCCCCACTTGCAACCCCACCCGCCCCACCTGCAACCCCATCCCCCCCCCCGCAATGCCACCCGCCCCACCTGCAACCCCACCCGCCCACCTGCAACCCCACCCGCCATCCCACCCGCCCCACCTGCAACCCCACCCGCCCACCCGCAACCCCACCCGCCCACCCGCAACCCCTCCCGCCCCACCTGCAACTCCACCCGCCCCAACCGCAACCCCACCCGTCCCACCTGCAACCCCATCCGCCCCACCCGCAATCCCACCCGCCCCACTTGCAACCCCACCCGCCCACCCGCAAACCCACCCGCCCCACGCAGGACCTGCTCCGCACATGATTGTTTTGCTAACCTTATCCGCAGCCTAATTGGAATTTAAGTGTTTCGTCGAATAGTATCGGCCACGAGACACCACCGCCTCTATCACAGCTCATCGCGTTGTCGCCTCCGCCAAGTCCTCCGAAAGTCCAAAAGCCAAGCAAAAAGGATCGATCTAAAGATGAAAATAATTCCAGCCTATACCCACTGTAACAACGTAGTGCTGAAAACAACAAATAAATCGGCGGTGAACAAAAAAAGTGACACATCTCGAGTATTGTTATTTTACAACGAAACTGTTTTAATCTGAGCAGAGTCCATTATTTTGCGGTTAAAGACACTGTTATACTCTATATGCCGACTGTCATTGCAGTCGCATAGGCTTCACATCCGTCTCCTCCGCCTCCGTCTTCTCCGCCTTCTCCACCTTCGCCCACGTCTCCGCCGCCACTGCCTCCGCCGCCATCCTATCGCCTCTGCCCCTGCCTTAGGCCTCATGCACAATGCAAAGTTGAACGTAATGTAATGCCGTAAACTTAGTAGTAAAATTTACATTTAAAAACAAGAATTCACGATGACAAACGAAAGTTTCGCCCGAACCAATAAGCATTCAACGTATTGAAACGTGATTGATTCGTTTCTAGCATGGCGTAAAGATCTTTTCACCATGATTTCTAGCACTTTTTCTTCCACTTTTCTATCGATTTGTCTTTATATACTAAATTCGAGTAGCTCTTGTATTAATGCTTGCATTTCCTTCATCCTATAAACAAGGATTCTCTTGAACAAAATTCACGAGTAATTCGTCGAACATAATTAGTTTATTCGCCATGTCAAGTTAAAGTCACAATAAAAATTGCCCAAATTCTTACTTTCTATTCACTACACGCATCAAAACCCTTTGCAAACTAGTTCTCTACATTACAATAACGAAATGACATGACCAGAAACTACCTGAACACAATCTGAAATTGACCATTCACGCTGCTGATTGGTGTTCGATAGAAGTCCAACGTAAACGTAACGTAAAAGCTTGGTGCTTGTAAACTAGTAAGTTTATGGATTTACGTCTACGGTTATGTCAAGGCGTTGTGAATGGTGTCACTTAATAACTCATTTCTAGGTTTGGCGGCTACGTTACATTTCTCTTTATTACGTAGTGTAACTCAACTGTAACAAAGATTTTCAGGTTATAATCGCATTCTAACGATTTACTTATGAACTATTTTATAATACATGCGATGTACATAATGCGTTCATGTCAGCCCATGCATTGTTAGGCGATAAACGCGATAAGATAACAAGTTGAAGAGATAGTAATCTACGGGCATCGTGAATCGAAACTTCATACTCAAATTACAAAATCAACACAAAAACTACACACTATCAGAAACAAAACGTTTTTTGGAAAATAATCAAACTAAAATACGAATGATATTGCTTGATACTTTATCACATAAACAATTTGAAAACAAGGTTTGGTTTAGGATAGAGACCACAGAATTATGAAAACGTGCACAAAATTCACTTCTCCCCATAGCTCGTCACACGCAGTTTTTAACTGTTTTTGACGTAAATAAATAAATAAATAAAAGGTCATTTTTTAAGTCGAGAAATATAGCATTTTTTATGTAACATCATGCATATACATAATTTAATTTTGTGATTTTCTCAATCAATATTTACTCTTAAGCAATATTTTCTCTTAATTAAAATAAATAAATATAATGAAATATAATTATTGCAAGTAAAAATTTTAAAAAAATCGTACAATAAAGGGTTTTCATAATTATATTTGTGAATGGGGCCATAGCCGCCGCCGACGCCGCCGTCTCCACTTGTGCTTCCCCCTTCTCCTTTCCCTCTCATCCTCCCCCCCCCCCCCTTCCGAGCCTTGCCCACCGTTTTCGACCGACATTCCACCTTTGCATGTTCTCGCTTACTCAGCGCTCAGATATCCTTCATATTTTTAGACCCTATAATCAAATACTAAAAATTGTAGGTTGAATGTGTGAAAGATTCGCTCGTTGGAAGTTCAAATTCTTTCAACTTGATGTGTTAAGAATGTGATAATTCACTTCCGTTCTCAGGAATATCGTTACGATTTTTTTTGTTTTTGTTTTTGTAAGAATGTGTTTATCCATAGATTATAAAAGAGACGAAAATTTCATTCCCAACAAAAATATAGTTTTAAATATTTCACCTGATGACCATGGATACATAAGATAGATTCGCCGAAGATTCTGTAGATGAAGGTTCGATGAAGATTCTATTCGCACTTCATTTTTTGTTACTTCGAACTTCATTGTTCTTCACTGTGATACTTTGCTAATCTGTGCTGTATAGTGTAACCATCTTTGTAATTAAATAACACGGGTCTGATATTGAATTTGAGAATATAAATAATTTTATTTAGATTTACATTAATTAACACGCAATGAATTTCCTCCATAAATATCTGATAAAATTGATTGTATATTTTCTTACAATGTATAAAAGTACAGAATGCTTGCCTCTACTTTATTCCTCGTGTTACCACTTGATAATCTGACCTACACAAATTACAGCGAAACAAAGCCACATTGGCTTTGACTAACGTGAAGATTCTCATGGTAAATATGATTTCTAATGAGAACAACTTTGTTGTGCCAAGAACTATCAATCAGATCACGCAGAAAATTATGTAAAGGTATTCATTGTCCGTATGTTAGGCTATTCATTTGTTCATTTTTTTAATGCACCGGGTATAGAATATCGAGATGAACTTAAGCAATTGGAAATTAAAAATCAAGGCACGAATAAATTATTTCTGTTCATATATACATACACGGTTTTGGGAAGTTCTTGGACCATTGCTACAGAAGTTATTCAGAATTGAATTAAGGAGCAAACTTTAGTATTTTTTGTGATTATCATTGCTGTCTGAGGATGGCTTGCAGGCTGTGTTTCTCTTATTTCCGTTTTTGAGATATTCTATACATTTTTATTTCTTTGAAAAAAAATGTTGAAAACGTAAATTTTGGTGTTGGTTGCTCCTTCAAAAAATTCAAGAAAAACATGAGGTTCTTCTATGCAGGTCATGACGCAATGCTTATCAAGCGCTACTTCAGGAGCGTGTGGCGCGCCCCAAAAACGCGCTCGCCCTACGTCCTGGTTCTCGTTACCGCGTGTCGTGTCCCGATTATCCGCCTCGGTCCGTCCGGTGTCCCTGTTAATTGCCGCTGCTTCACCCGAGTGCTTCGTCAATCCAGCCGGCGCGCGCCGAGCCCCCGCCACCACAACCTCCTCCTCCGCCTCACACCACCTCCGTCCAGCCCCGCTCCCAGCCCCGCTCCCAGCCCCGCTCCCGGCCCCGCTCCCGGCCCCGCTCCCGGCCCCGCTCCCGGCCCCGCTCCCGGCCCCGCTCCCGGCCCCGCTCTCCGCCCCGCTCCCAGCCCCGCTCCCAGGCCCGCTCCCAGGCCCGCTCCCGACCCCTTTTTCTGTTCCCTCTCTTCGCTACTAGGGTCCGATGTTGTCCTTTACTTATGTCGCCCTAGTCCCCTCTCTGTTGCCCTAGTCAGCTCTCCGTTGTCGCCCTAGTCCCCTCTCCGTTGTCGCCCTAGTCACCTCTCCGTTGTCGCCCTACTCCCCTCTCCGATGTCGCCCTACTCCCCTCTCCCCCTTGTGTGACTGCCTTGCCCCTGCCATGCCACCTCGTCCTTGCCACTCCGTCGCTGCCCCGCTATCCCGGTCTTCAGCCGCACTGCCCCCACCCTGCTTCCGCAGCTCTCACTGTCACCACCGCTGAGCAGCTCTGTGAGTCGCGTTCCGCCGCGTTAACAAGAGATGATGAGTGCGATTCGGCTGCTCGTTAAAGCGACTGGGAGATGTATCGATGACAGCGGAAGGACAAATGGCCTCTCTGTCGGCGCGCGCCCGCCCCGCCAAATTTGTAGCAAAGCGCACGAATATTGATCGTGAAACTCGGCCATTAAGCCGAGCCGCACTACATCGTACGAAGGTCGCGGAGCCGAGCTGTTCTACGTGAAAGGAGGCGGTGAAGCGGATTACCTGCTTCGCGCAATCGTTTTCGAAACTTTCGACTGACGGAGGGCGACAGCAGTTGAAGAACGTGAGCCAGTTCCCGCTGTTAAAGTTACTATACCAGAATTCTGGCTCGCTTCATGCCTTTCGAAACAGTTTCTTAATAGTAATATCGTATCTTGAGCTTTCTTCTTACGGGGAAATTCTGAAGTCATAGCTGTCAGAGTGAAAACGATTACAAAGCAGTTTTGCTTTCAACGTAGTACAAATGCTAAATGGTTTGCTCCAGTAATAAACGTGTTTCATTAGAGCGAGTAAACAAATGCAAGTAATTGTACAAGGTTAACATTACGTGTTTGCTTTGTCTATTACGCTGGAAGCGCTGCTGTTTGTTTCCATCAGGTCACCGTCTTCTCGTATCCCCGCATTCAATGCATCTAGAGTAATCCAGTCGCACTCGATGCAATGCATGTAGAGTAAGGACAGTTAATAGCTTATGTTCCTTAGAAGATGCTACTTCTTTTTCTCGGTGTATTGAGTATTCTTCACATGGAAAACGACAACGGATAAGTTGAGTATAATTTCATTACTTTATTACATTTAATTGATATATTATTTTCAGCTTTCAGAAATTTGTATGACACAAACGAATCACTTCTGTATTCCTAAGCCTTAGTAATATTACAAAATGAAAGTTGAAATGCATAGTCACAAATACTTCTTTTATCAAGAAATCCCAGAGCATTAATTTTGAATCCGGCTCTAAGTCACGCTCGTGAAGATAAATCATTGCGTTGACTTTGACGAAAAAGAAAAGAAAACAAACAAACAAACGAAAAAAAACAACTAGAACATGGTATAAACTTTTGTCAGCGTGTTTTCACGTACAGTGTCCGATATGAAACTGGGTCATTGTTCCTAGCACTGCCTTCGCAGCTTCTGGTGCTATCGCTTTAAAAATGACATTCTTCAGCAGGAGCAGTCACTTTGTCCTGGGAGAGAACGCTCTCTTATCTCTCTCAGGAGACGAAGGAACTCTACGACAGTTCAGAACAACAAGCAGACATAATCCCAGCAGACCTGTTGCTATAGCAACATGTAACTTCGTAACACGACGAGTTGGCCTTCTTTCTCTTCCGCGAATCTGTCAAGCGGAAGTGCACAGATACTTCCGGCTGCATTGATATAGTGCCATCACGCTTGTTCTGCTTCAATATTGTAACGGCATATTTATTAGTAGACAGTGTTTTACCATATTATATCGCAGTAATGCAACAATATTATTTTGTAAAGTACTATAATATTATAATGATTGTACAATAGTACAATAATATTCTGTAGTGATTCAATAACTTCCATGCAATTTACAAACAGTACATATATAAATAATATTCATTATGTAAAACATTTCAACTAATTTCAAAACATTGCCTTCTTATTTTTTACCCTGTATGAAATTTTAACATTCGAACACGAAGATGTGAAAATACAAGTTTCACAAAACGTTGAGTATAATAAACTCTATTTTATGTGTAATTAAATACAATTATATTTCATTTCGATTTCACTGACCCAAAAATCAGGACTTTTCCAATATATTTAATAGGAAATCAGCATGAGTTTCAATAAATGAAACTAAAACAAACAGTACGAATGTTTTCTTTTACATGACATTAACGTTCTTACAAATATTAATAAAAAATGAATTTTCTATTTTGAAATGAAAGTGATAATTATAAAGATAATAAATAAAATATAAACCTTCTAGTTCACACCATTACTTCTCAAATTACCTTTAAAATTGATGATTTCGTTAAGATTCTTCGGAATAGGACACAGCACTTACAAACTGCTTTTGCAGAAAAGCATCTTCTAGAAATTCTATTCTAAGTCTATACAAAGAGCTGGTTTTGAAGCTTTCAGGGAAGTTAATTAAATAACTCGACAGAGGCTTTTAATGTCTAAAAGGGGTAAAAAGTACAAAACATAGTGTTAAATAAAATTTCGAGAGTTTAATGCTGCATAGTTTCGGGTGTTCCAAAATTGGGGTGTATAATTAAACCGACTGTCAACTGTTATATTGCTTTTTTGAGGGTTACGAACACTTTATTGCACAAATGGCGGCTAATTGAAATTTTGCATTAATTTCGGGACACTAACACAAGAAAAGATTTTTAATATTAGCTATAATATATTTATTTTGAACCATTTCTTTCTTAAGTTCTCTTCAGTTGTTCCTTTACAAATGTTGATGTATGGATGACAGATATGGACTTCACAATATGAATTTTCGGAATCTTTTGCTTTCTTTAAAGATATTCACAACTACGCAAAAAAAAGTGGGCATTTAGAGAAACACTTAATATTGAGTATGTGACGGATATAATTTAAAAAACAAAAATTGTAGCATATCCAGGAAATTACTAAATTGTGCATTCCAACCCTTAATGTCGACGATGATGAGAATATAATTGTCTATTCGTTGGTTGCAAAGTGCCTGTAGGTGCGTCGTGGCCGGGGCGCCCTGTGCTCCGCAGCGCCTTCGGACGCTCCTCCGGAGGGATCGATGTGATTCGCGGAGGCTCTGGGCGGCGAAGGTGCGCGCGGTGACCCAGAACGAAAACAGAGGAGTGGAGCAACTCGGCCAAGTTAATTATTCAGCCCCGACTGCGTAAAGGAGCGCTTAGAACAACGTTTCCGAACGCCGGTCCCCCCCCGCCTGCGCTCCGCTCCACTCCACTCACTCACCCTCTGCCCCGCTTGCCCCTGACCCCTATCACTCCCCATCCCTGTTGCTCCCATCCGCGCTGTCTCGCTGCCCCGGTTGCTCCCCTCCCCGCTATTTTCCATCCTCGCTTGTTACCCTCCCCGCTTGTTCCATCCTCGCTTTTCCCGCTCCCATCTTCTTCCCCTCCTTGCTTGTTTCCATCCTCGCTTTTCCCATCCTCGCTTGTTACCCTCCCCACTTGTTCTCCACCCCGCTTATTCTCCACCCCGCTTGTTCCCCGCCCTCCTTGTTCCCTGCCCCCATGTTCCCTCCTCGCTTGTTCCGCGCTCCCCTTGTTCCCCGCCCCGCTTGTTCACCACCTCGCTTGTTCTCCGCCCCGCTTGTTCCCCGCCCCTCTTGTTCCCCTCTCCGCTTGTTCCCCGCCCCACTTATTCCCTTCCCCGCTTGTTCCCCGCCCCGCTTGTTCCCTTCCCCGCTTGTTCCCCGCCCCTCTTGTTCCCCTCCTCACTTGCTCAACGCTCCGCTCGCTCCCCGCCCCGCTTGTGCTCCTCCCCGCCCCGCCTACTCCCCGTCCCGCTTGCTAACCACCCCGCCTTCTGCTCGCCCTCTCTCGCCCCTGCTCGCCCCCGCTTTCCTCCGGGCCCGCCCACCGCTCGCCCTTCCAAGCGCCGCCGTGCTGCGCTGCTTCGTAATTTATTCATTGCAACATCAGACTCGCGGTCATCGCTATCGACTCGACTCGGTACACAGCTCGGTCGTGGCGCCGCGACGCCCGCCGCGAACACGATCGCGACGGCGATGACAGCGAAGACGGCGGTGGCGGTGATGTTCGGAGAAGGGTGCGAGTGACGGGAACAGGGCAGTAGCAAGTCGACTGAAAGTAACGGTAATGATGATGGAAGCGTAGCTTTGTTGTCAACTCATGGAACAGATGTGGTAATGGGTGCATGCAATCGTTGCGAATAGGAAAAAAATTTTCGAAATTGAGGAAATGGGTGAGAAGTTTGGATGGAAGTCGTGAAGAACGTAGGGAAAACGATACCGGAAACAACCTATGAAAAGGCAAAACCGGAAGGAGAGGCCTGGAAAAGAGGGAATAGACATTAAAACTACAGATGATCAATCCGCGACGTTTCTAAAAGAGTCATATTATGACGCAAATGTGATTATGGAGGGAGGATTATGATCGCAGTGTTGGAGGTACAGGGATTCAACCTCAACGAGACTTCCTATTAAAAATGTTAAATGTTAAGAGATAGTATAGGACGCTGTTTTGCTGTTGGTGAAAAAAAATGCACAAGTTTGTTTGTGTAGTCATTTTGCTAAGTTTGACACATAGAATTGGGACCGTGAGTGTGAGATGTTATTTTGATAGCAACACCCTAAAATCGCATCTTGCGTTTGTTAATCGAAGCAAATAAGTTTTACATAACGCAATAAAATATTTATTTTTCAACTTTTTAGCCACACTTCGTTGGTCTATTTATTAAATACTGAACCAGGATGATTCAATACTGAAAAGGATAGGGATAGGAATTCTGGATCTCAAGAAAATTCGTCTCCCCTCCACTAAAATCAGTTTCGATTTGCGTTGACGGTGGCAGTGCAGTGTGGCGCTGATGAAATGTCGGTGGCGACAATTTGTATTTAGCCATTACATTACACGTCCCGAAAATGGCAATTGCCGTCGGCGCCGTTTTGATCTCGGCTTCCTAGTCCATCACCCAAGGAGGAATCCGCATTGTCTCGAATTCGCGTAATCCTCGCGACTGTAGTTAATGAATTCTTCTAGCAACGCAGGTTTTGCAGTCGTGGCCTTTCAGTAGAACCATCCCAACATTCGCCTGGATGCCCGAGGGTAACCACGAAAACCCTGGTTAGGATGGCAGGCACGGAATTGAACCCGGGCCTCCCAAATACGAAGTTAGCGCGCTACGCCCTCAATGACTTCGCTCGGTGTGGCGACAATGGTATGGTGAAAATGACAATTGATGATTGCGGTGGGCATGATTGAGATGGCAGTGATGTCACTGGTAGTGGTGTCAACGGCGATGAACGGCCAACAGAATGCTTGCGACACGTGAACAATTCCTCCACTCTTCGAAATGAAACTCGCTTGCCCTTGCGCTCCAACTTATTCCAGTAATGAGGATTCTTTGCAAGCTGTTCTTAAGCACAAAACGCTTCTTTTATTGTGTTAGTGGGTCGATAATACACGGAAGAAGAGATATGTACAGCGGCTTGTTCAACTTCATTTCGAAATTTTGCGGCAAAATTTCTTATTCCTTTAAGATTAATGCTGTTTTTGCCCACTGTTGCACCAAAAAATATGTTGAAAAAATAATAATTATTAAAATAATAGTAATAGTAATAATATTATTATTTTAATAATATAATTATTATTAAAATAATAGTAATAAAATAATAATTATTATTAGCAATTAGATAATAAAACATTCCCAGTCATTTTAACCTATAACAATATTTGGCAGATTAATATATTGAAGAGTATTTTCTCGCAATTAGTTAAATGCAGTGAAGAGTATAGAGTAAGATTTAAGTAATGTAAAGTCGTGTCCCTCATACGTAACATAGATTTAGATTCTTTTTGACATAAACTATCTTTCTTGAAATGATCAGTCCTATTTTGATCGACAGTACCTTGTTCTCTTCTAATATTGTATTTTTTCGGTATTACTTCTGACATTATCAAGTTTGGTAATTCAGTACTTAGGAAGATTTCGATGAAGGAAATCGTTTCGATCATTTGAGAAGCAAAGGCAGAACTGAGCATGATGTTACACAACATGAGAGATGGAAAAGTACCTAGTTTTCCTGACGAAGAACAATAAAGATACGACAATTTGAAATGAGCCTTTTGGAATGATTGATAGAGAAATGACACACTTTTTTCTTCACGCACACAACGGAGTCGAGGAAAATCTGTAGTATCCTGGGGAAGACGTCTTGAAAACACGTGACACGCGACAGGCTGAGATGGCTCAAAACCAAAGATGTTGCCCCTGCAGAGACATTGACGGGGAGATTCTAAGTGTTCGACTACCCTTGATGATGGATTTTCATCACTAAATGCCTAGCGATATCCGCCACTCTGTAAAGGAGAAGTTTGGCAGCCGGTAGCTCTGATTGGTAGTTTTCTGTGGTTTCTGTGGTTATTCGATGTGTGTTGACAATAAATTCGATCCATGGTGTACGTAAACTTTGAGGACGGAAAACGAGTTCGGCCCTTGGAGCACTTATTTCTTGAGCATGGCTAATTAATTCGGCCCATGGAGCACGTATTTCTTCAGCGTGCTGAATGAATTCAGCTCATGGTGCAATTATTCCTTAAATGCAGTCAATGAATTCGGACCATGGTGCGACAGACCTCGGAGGTGAGTGACCATCGCCCTGCGACCGTTGTACCAACTTCGGCTTCGCCGACCACCCAGTTGGCCTTTCTCCCCCCCTCCGCCGAGTGGCTCCGGCGCTTGTAGGCGGCGATTGGTATGTAAGGCGGCGCCTCAAACAAGTGGCGGCGCGGCGGCGCCCTCGGACTTCTCCAGAAAAAATGAATAAATCCGGGCGTCGGCTGTGCATTCCAACACGGCGGAGCGGCGGTGGCTGTGATGTCGCAGGATGCAGCGAGGAGGAGCGCAAAGGGGAAGGGTGAGTGAGTGAGTGTGTAATGTTTCAGGAAGCGTCAACTACTTGGTCATTTGTCGCATGGGTTGGGCTGGGCTACAGCCAGTAGGTGGGCTAGAACCGGTAGGTGGCACTGTTCCTGCCCCGCAGGAATGTAACATCCGGTGACAACCTGCACGTCGCGTCAGCTTGCAGGGATTTCTTCCTTTGCTAATCTGCCTCAACGAGGCACTGCCTCAGGTGGACAAACTTTAAGCTCTAGATTGGTGTCCCGACATGTGAGGTGGTGCAGTGCATGTGTGTGTGTGTGTGTGTTTGCAAGGGGATAAGAAAGAAGAATGTTGGGGAAGTAAAATTAACAAGCGGGATACAGTATCGTAACAAACGAGTTTGTTAAGATACTGCTCCGTTTGTAACGACACTGCTCCGACACTCGTCTGGTGTCGATCGGAGAAACCACGGAGAACTATCTCTCTGAGTTGCCGGACGCTGGAATTCTCCTCCAGAATTTGACCAAGCTATGCAGCTACTGCCCAAAACAAAGGGGTGGAAAATAGAGTGGCTGGATAGGACGCAGAGGGTCGCGTTGGGGCGTGGAGAGTGGAAACGGAACAGGTTAACGTTGGGTGGCACTGAGCGGTTACGGTGGGTCAACGCAGACTTCAATGCCGAAGAAGCCGGTCAGAGCGAGACGGCGATTCTGTGGTCACGGGGTAAAAGTTCATAAGTCAGTTTTTGGCAAAATTGGGTTAAGTACTGAAATTACAAGTTAAGTATCTATATTTTGTTGTAGTAAAAAGACCGAATTCAAATGTTGCCTCCTTAACAATAATAAAGCGTTGGGAAATAGTGTTGAGCATAGGAAAAAGCGTTGGTTCAATGATATTTAACCCTTGATTCCACCAAACTAAGATTTTTGACTTAAGAACTTTTGCGCCGTGACCACAGAATTGAAGACGGCGGCGCGGAGGGCGCTGCGGCGTGAGACAATGCGCTACGTCACTTCCGGTGCTGCGACGACGTGGCCCACAACGCAGATTATAGGCGCTTGGCGACAGTTTGCTGTTTTTGTTATATTTTATTTTTGACTTATCAGAAACAGAGGATGGATTCTAACTGCCACCGACAGTTAAAATTGACACAAATAAATCGCGGTAATATAAACTAATATTTGTACACATTTGTACAATATTATACACTGCATACCTTGTACAATGAATTGAATGCCAGAAATATATTTTTACTTTCTCGCGCTTTTTCATTTAAAGTTTTGAATAAAAAATCTATTGCTTGAAACTATTTAATTTTCACACCAAATGTTGTACGATTTCAAATGAGTTTTACAAAAAATTATGATTGTGTTATGAATAGTATTACATAACCATCACCAATGGCGAGAAAGTACGTGCTGTTTCAGCACCACTAGTTTTTTAATGTCATGTGCTCATCAAAAATATATCTTCAAATCAGGTCATGTTGAATTTTTGGAAAATATGAGTATTATTGTGTAATTTGGGGACAAAGTCGCCCTCTCCGGATTTCCTGGGCTCGTGAGTGTATTAGAAGTGAGTTTTAGCAGTTTTAATAAGTTAGGATTCGTATATTATTTCATTTTTTTTTTCGTTTCTTACATTCAAGCTTTGGTTATATGTTTTTAAATGATTTCTTAGATATTATTTAAAACCTATATGAAATATATGAACTAAAGATTTCTAGCTTTCATGGTACATCGGACTGGAATGCAACAATGGCATTCCACACCTCGAGTCACGACTCGACAGCTGAATTTCTCTAAATTGTGTGCCATTGTTGGGTCATGATTGAGCTGTATGAAAAGCAGTTAATAATTGTCAAATTTGTGTTGATATTTTCTTCAAAATATTTAGTTTTTGCACCAAATGTTCTACGATTTGTAATGAGTTTTAGAAAAAATGATGACTGTTATGTGTTAATTCGGAGAGATATTGTCGTACAAATAGTAATTCATTTACAAAAGGCGAGAAAGTATGTGCTGTTGTAGCCCCACTAGTTTTCGCTAGCCGTCACTTGCACGTGTGCATTGGCTGCTATCTCGCAGCTCTCTTCCCCTGGCCGCGACGCAGCACGCGGGACACGCAGCTTTTGTTTGCGGGCGACGGCACCGATAAACCACGCGGCGACGCGCGCATCCATCTGCCACCGCCACCGCCGCAGCGGTCTTTGTCGCCGTCCCCGCCGCTACCGTTACCAAACGCCGCCGCCCCCGCCACTATCTCCACATGCACCTCTGACCGCTGGGGATTCCGCACCCGTCTGACCAAGCCCTCGCTCTCGCCCTCGCTCTCGTCCTCGCCCTCGTTCTCGTCCTCGTCCTCGCCCTCACCCTCACCCTCGCCCTCGCCCTCGCCCTCGCCCTCGCCCTCGCCCTCGCCCTCGCCCTCGCCCTCGCCCTCGCCCTCGCCCTCGCCCTCGCCCTCGCCCTCGCCCTCACCCTCGATCTCGCCCTCGCCCTCGCCCTCGTCCTTGTCCTCGCCCTCACCCTCGATCTCGCCCTCGCCCTCGCACTCGCCCTCGTCCTCGTCCTCGTCCTCGCCCACGTCCTCGCCCTCGTCCTCGCCCTCGTTCTTGCCCTCGCCCTCGTCCTCGCCCTCGCCCTCCTCCTCGCCCTCGCCCTCGCCCTCCTCCTCGTCCTCGCCCTCGTCCTTGTCCTCGCGCTCGCCCTTGCACTCGCCCTCGCACTAGCCCTCGCACTAGCCCTCGCACTAGCCCTTGTCCTCGCCCTCGCCCTTACCCTTGTCCTTTTCCTCGCCCTAGCCCTCGTCTCCGCCATCGCACCGGCTCCCATCTCTTCTGCATCCTCCTGTTCCCTCCTCCCGGCCACCGCCGCTGCCGCTCACGCTCCAGTTGCCGCCACCGCCACAGTCTTCGCCATCGCCGAAGGCGCCTCCTCCACTCGGTCGCCTCAGCACAAGCAACAACTGGGCGGTGGCCGCTCCGGAAATCGGACCGGACGCAGACGCTCACCCCGCGCGACCTGGGCCATCGCGACAAGGCGTTGCATCCGCCCTCGCGATTTGCAGCCAGGCCTCCGCCTCGCACCGTGGAGAGCCGCTCACTGCTCCCTGGCCTCTTCACTCTTCCCTGGCCGCGCCGAGTTGGCTAATACATAGCTCCAGAACAAAACATCACAGCGAAAGGTCCATGGCTTTGCGCACAGTCCCTACATCCTCTCCTTCGAACAGACACTCCATTAAGATCTCCTAAATATTATCTACGGGTAGTGCTGAATATCTTGGCATCAATTCATGTTGATGTATTATTTGATTTTTTAAACGGCGCATACATTGCTTTAAATATCTCTGATGTTAATATTTACACTACTGGCCTTTTTTATACATTATTGCTTTTGTGAGTACAAGTGCTTCAACTGATTTCTGACGAAGTTCTTCGAAAATGAACTTTTCTGTGAAAATGAGTTCAAAATCCTGTTTTTCTGGGAAAACAAAATATTCTCAAAAAATACTCCTAACTTTTCAATGAAGATTTAGTTATAGCACCAGGTTTTTCTATTCTACAATATTCTTAAACGCATATTTCAGTTTTACAATTAGGGGATCAAAAAATTAAAATATAACATATATCTTTCAGGCGCCAGTTGAGAAATCGGTGCAGCAAAACTTAAAACTTAGCCCAGACTAAAGGTGTAAGGAAACTAATAAGTACGACAAAGTCCCATTCTGTCTCATCTCTATATTTGGTATTCCTCGATTCATTCAAGCTTTTCATTGATGTGTTTAGAATCTCAAAATAACCATTGCCTTATGACTGACAATTGCATGTAAAACTATTATTTTAATTGACCGCGATGTAACTTAGCAATATTTGTCCCAATATTCGTCCACACACTAGACGGTAAGAATACCATTCTCTGGGGACAGGCAAGACAGCGAACTACCATCCAGGGATACATATGGCACGAAGGTGGGAAGACCATGGGTCGTCGCTTGATGACTTAACCAGATGTGGCATGATGTTGAGGACAACGTTCAAGCTTCGAAGGCGTTGGAAAGGGAGTCGGTGCGATGAAAGGGCCACGAGGTTCCGCGGTTAGGGTCGGACATAGCAAACGGACGAGGTGCACTTGTCCTCTTGGATGAGAGCGAGCACGCGGAAAATGGTGATGAAGTGGTGAAGGGAGTAGAGTAGTGAGGGTTTGCAAATGAAGGTTTGGGGTTCGTAGGGTTGACGAGGAGTGCAAGGTGCGGGAGACCGGGGCAGCATTCTCGTGCGGTGAGCGCGCGAGACGGAGAAGGAGCGGAGATGCAGCAAGCGAAGGCGAGGTTGAGAGCGAGGTGGATTAGAGCATGGTCACCATAAAACGGCGAAGTAGACGGCAGCAGGGCTAGCGAAGATGGCGAATTAGGAGGACGCCGCAGGGGAAACGTAGCAGTGGGAGATTCCCCTGTGGGAGCTGTAGCAGGGAAGTCTACGGGGACGGCAGAGGAAGAACGGCAAGCAGGCTGCCTGAGATTGCGGCCGGCGTGACGGCGACTGCCAGGTGGCGATGATGATAACTGGGAGGCGGAGTTTGATGACCTAAAACATAGCCAAAAATGATGAATAAGATGCTCTTAAAATATTTTGAAAGTGCCCTACGACCAAAGAAAAATGACGTAAAAATATGGGGGAAAAACCTGTTTGGGTGAACATCTCAATCTGTTGGGTACTTTTCAGATGTATGTAATCGAGACTTCTTTCATTCGTTTAAGTGAACTCAAGTTGCAAACTGTTGGTTTGAAGTGTTCTTTACCAGCAAATCTCTGTCTTTAGTTCTCCCAAAATCACAATCGAACTGACAATGGCATTGATAAGCGTCATAGAAACCTTAAGACTACTCACAACGGCTGTCATTACAATTTCTGAGCAAAGAAATCGAAGAGGTTACTTAGAATTTCTGTGGAAAACATTTGTTGCATCTCGTAAATATTATTTGAAGCAAGTACAATTAAAATGATATTAAAATTGATGAAATCAGTAAAAAATCATTAAAAGGTAAAACTAGTGGTGCTACAGAATGGCACAGACTTTCCCGTATTAGTTTTTCCTTGGGTCTTCGCTAGCTATTCGGAATTGCGACATACTCTTTCTTGCCAGCTACCATCTATCACCGCCAAAAGTACATTTTTTGTCATTTTCTTAATTTTTCGGTTTCGTATTGGTAGAACGAAAATATTAACTTTAGAATATTAAAGAACACAGAAACCTAACCGTAAATGGCAATTTTCTTTTAAAAATTATGTGCCGGTTAAGAGAAAATGGCATTTTAGTACTACTAAAAATGCAAAATTTGAAGCTCACTTTCACAGAAAATTTGAGTTTTCGAAATACTTTATTTGAAGTTATTTGAAGCACATACACTCACAAATATAATAATCTTTACAAATTGCTGGTAATGTGCATATTAAATATGTGAGAGATCTTTCAAAAAAATTACAATTATGTAATTTTTGAAAAAACAAAAATTACTCAAAATAAACTTTACGCTATACTAAAGAGTGTAATTAGGACTATCCGTTGCAAAAGTTTCAAGAAAAAATTTCCAGCCATATACGAGAAAGTGGCGTTTGAGCATTTCTGAAAATGCCGAAATTTGAGCTACTTTTCACAGAAAACGGTAGGGTTTTCGAGAAACGTTACTTAACATTATTTAAAGCATATATACTCGTAAATATAATAATGTGAAAAATTCGCCGATAATGTAAATATTAACGACGTGAGAGACAAGTAAAATAATTTACATTTTTGTAATTTTTGAAAAAACAAACCGATAGACCAAAATGGCTTTTATGTCATTGATAGAGTACATTTAACACTATCCCTACCAGAAGTTTAAAGAAAAAATTTGGAGCCGTTTTTGAGAAAATCTTGTTTTTGTATTTTTTTAAAATTGCACATATTGCACGCAATATTGCACGAAATCTACCAAAATTTTGAAAAACATTTACATGACCTTTATTAAAGAACTCAATATGCAGAACAAATTTTATTTGAAGAAAAAATCTCTATCTTCAATTTTGTAGTTGGAGAAAGACGCCGAAAAAAAATCAAACTTTCAAAATTTTCGAAAATTCACAGCTGTACGTGAAAATCGGACCTATACCATGTTAAAAAGTGTAATTTACTCTATTCATACAAGAAATTTAAAGAAAAAATTTGGAACCGTTTTTGAGAAAATTTTGAAAATCCCCGGGGGGCTTCATATAAAGTACCCCCAAATTTTAAAGAATCTTTTTCAAAATCTCAAAGCTTTGACTAGAACCAAATCGACCGGGGAATATCCATTTTGGAAGAAATCGTACGTATGGTTTAGGCGCTAGCAGTGTTCACAGACGGACAGACAGACGGACGGACAGACGGACGGACGTTTTCCTTTCAATTGGGTTTTCGGTATCAAGGACCTAGAAAACAGGGTTTCTGGCTACACCACGTGTTAGGGGATTTTTTTCTTAATTTAGCAACTGGTTTTATCCACTTATTCGTTCTCACGGCCCGGCAATTAATTTTTTTCCGTCGAAAATTGGCCATTTTTTCGCGCAGCATTACATAACTTCCCCTATACTACGTATATCACTCCATGTATACGTACGTATACGTGAAAGTAAAAAGAGTTATTAGTTAAAATCGACAAAAAGTGCAGAAACATTACCTATAAAAATGGGTCATTTCCTTTTGTCACAACATAAAATGAATTTCCATACTAAACGACATTGTTGTAAAGTGAGAAGAAAACATGACGTTCCCTACGGTAGCGGGGATGGTGGAGAAGGCAGTAGAAAGGCCGGCAGAAAATGTGGAAACGTCAGCAGGGGGTGGGAACGAAAGAGCAGAGAGGGCGCTGTCTGAGACGATGGATGGAGCATCTGCGAGGCGGTGAGGACGATGTTGGGAACGTGGCGGAGAAACAACGGGGCAGGAGTGTTGCTGAGGTTGCGACAAAGGAACGACGGTTTAGGCAGCCGGGGGTGGCGCTGCCTGAAGCAGAAACTTCAGTGACTGAAGCACTGGCAGGGACAGAGTGGGATAAGATTGCGAGGACAATGGCTGGAACAATTTCTGAGAAAGTGGTGGGAACAGTGACAGGAACGGTATCGGGAACCATGTCGGGAACAGTGTCGGGAACAGTGTTGGGAACAGTGCCGGAAACAGTGTCGGGAACAGTGCCAGGAACAGTGTCGGGAACAGTGCCGGAAACAGTGTCGGGAACAGTGCCAGGAACAGTGTCGGGAACAGTGCCGGAAACAGTGCCGGAAACAGTGTCGGGAACAGTGCCGGGAACGGTGTTGGGAACAGTCTCGGGAATAGTGTTGGGAACAGTGTCGGGAACAGTGTCGGGAACAGTGTTGGGAACAGTGCCGGAAACAGTGTCGGGAACAGTGCCAGGAACAGTGTCGGGAACAGTGCCGGAAACAGTGCCGGAAACAGTGTCGGGAACAGTGCCGGGAACGGTGTTGGGAACAGTCTCGGGAATAGTGTTGGGAACAGTGTCGGGAACAGTGTTGGGAACAGTGTCGGGAACAGTGCCGGGAACGGTGTTGGGAACACTGGCAGAATAGTAGTGTAGCAGTGTCAGGGATGATGAAGGGGCGATCGGGGGAACAACGGCGGGGGCGAGCCGTGGAGCGGGCAGCGTAGATGACGACGTGGAACGAACGTGGAGTTGGCAATGTCCGAAGCGGGTACGCCTGCGGGGGTGGCAGCGAATCGGCGGCGCTGGAGCAACCGGGGGCGGTGGCCGCTGCGGTGGCGTCTGGGGCAGCGGGGACTCGGCGTCGCGGGCGACAGCGGGGGCGGCGGCGTGGTCAGCTCTTCTGGCGGCGGCGGTGAGCAGAGCAGCGCGTGGGCGGGTGCGTATATACGAGCGTTGTCGAGTGTCGCAGCCAATTACAGGGAGGCGACGGGCGCTGCCGTCACCGCCGCCGCCGCCGCCGCCGCCGCCGCCGCCGCCGCCGCCGCCGCGCCGGCCGTCAGAGTAATTGAGTTCAGGCGCATGACCTTAGCACCGGCGGCGGGGGCGGGGCAGGGCGGGGCGGAGGGGGCGGGGTCGGGGTCGGGGGGTTGGCGTTGCCGGCGACGCGAGGGCGCAACTCGCAGGGGGCAGCGGAATCCAAGCGACCTACTCTCTGACCCAAACAAATCCGCCCCATCGCGACCTGGCGACGCGACGCGGCGCGGCGCGGCGCGGCGCGGACCGTGCAATTAAAAGCTCCGTCCAGGCTAAGTTGGCAATGTGCTGAAACTACGAAGTGGGTAAGGAGAAGGTTCAACTCCAGTACGGGGAGGATATGTACGAAAAGTATCTGCGTCTAAACGGAACTCCTCTACTTTTAGCGACATCACGGTTTGGATGATGGAACCTTTCTCAATATTTCTCTGCTAGTGGGGTAAAAGTTCTATGTCAATTCTGGGTGAAGTACTGAAACTACAGGTTAAGAATCTATATTTTATTTCAGTTAAAACAACGGAATTCATATTGTCTCCTTAACGACAAAAAAGGGTTGGGAAATATAGCTTAATCGGCTTAATATAGCTTAAGGCTCAATAATCTAAACCTTGTTTTCTCCAAACTAAGATTTTTGACTTCCTCCTGAACACAGATATTTGAGCCAAGGGCCAACAAACTCGTGCCATGTGCGTGTATGTGCGTTGATGTTTGTCGAAAGAAATACGGGTAAGTTTTGTAGTGTGACGCGCGATGACGCTGAAACTAGAGGTGTGCAATTTTATTACAGACGTTTCTCGTACATTCCACCACCATATCTCTAACACCGGTGCTAAGTCTCCTTCTTGCAACCTTTATGACCGAAACATAGTAGTGAAGAGACCGAATTCATAGTGTAAACTTTAAACGCGGGTCCCTACGGGTCAGTCTGTGGATGACCGTCGTGGTGTAAGCATCGTCCCTTGGCGCTCCGAGCTAGGCAGCAGGTAGTTTCTTTCGCAGGTAGTCACCGTTACAGCTTTTGCACCCAACGACCCCCTGACGCTGCAGAAGCCAGCAAAGATAAGTATATTTTGTCTTGCTCTGTTTTTCAGTGAAACTATATTCATCTCTTACTTCTAGAACTCATTTGGGTTCTTTCTATCAATATCTGCTCTAGTGCTCTATTAGTTTTGTACTCCAATCTTCTCTCCTTGTGTCTTTTCCTCATTTTCTGATTTTATCTAATTCTTTCTCTTAAGATGACGAAGAGCAATAGAAACGCATCTAGTGCCAGCAATGATCTTGAGACCAAAATCACGGTGCAAGTTAACGAGGCACTAGATAAGGCTGTAACATCGCCTACTTTCTTACGCTCTTTGGCATCAGTGCTTACTGAGCTTGTCGCAAAGCAACTCGAAGAATCGATGAACTTCAATTCTGATCTTGTGGCAGGGTTAGAAAAGAAATTGGCAGAACGTGACCGTGAGATTTCAAACCTGAAATCTCAGTTAGAGGAAAAGACTGACCAGCTCGAGATGTACTCACGCCGAAACTGCTTGCGGATATTCGGCGTGGAAGAAACCGAGAATGAAGACACCGACAGGCTGGTCATCGAGAAAGTTGCAAACAAGATAAGTGTAAACTTAAGCCTACAAGACATAGATAGGAGCCACCGAGTAGGTCGGCAAGTAACTGGTAAAAACAGACCCATTATTGTTAAATTTGTAAGTTACAGAAAACGCAACGAAATGTTCCGCTCGAAACGGCTGCTGAAGCAAACGGGGATGACGATTCGTGAGGACCTCACGAAATCGCGCCTGGTTTTACTGCAAGCTGCCATCGACCGCTTTAGCCTCCGCAACGTATGGACAGAAGACGGCACCATTGTTATCAAACACGGTAACGGTCGTTCCCGGGTGCAAACCAGGGCTCAGCTCGAGGCAATTTCATGCCTAGCGTAGGAGCGCCCCCACCTTTCCACCTCTCACTCTACTCCTCTCTGCCACGGTCATTTTCGGATTTTTTCCGGGAATTCTCCTTCCTTTGTTCTTCTCTCAACTTTCCTACTGCAAACCCTCTGTAAATGCTACCTACCTCCTCCCCCTCACATCCTGTAAACCTTTTACCTGTGGGTGCCCGGAACCTTTCCCCGACCGTCCATGAGTCTGGCTCCACAAATAAACCTAATCCTCGCTCCCCCTGCCTGCATGTCGCACATTTAAATGCCCAGTCTCTTCCTTGTCATTTCGACGAAATAACAGAAATAATATCTAAACACCGTTTTCATGCACTTCTCATAAGCGAAACCTGGTTGAAGCGTTCTCTCAATTCCGCGCTAGTAGCAATTTCAGGGTACCGTCTGATAAGAGCTGATCGGATGGCCAGCGTCGCTGCACATGGTGGAGGTGTCGGTATATACCTTCGCGAAGATCTTAGGCACAAACTTGTACTATCTTCAACAAACACGGACTGCCTACGTAGTGAATATCTTTTTATCGAAGTTGTAGTTTTAGGAAAAAAATGTCTCTTGGCTGTCATATATTTACCTTCTAAGACTGACAGCATAGATATGTTGGATGAAACCTTTGCATCAGCGATCAGTCCTTATGAGCATGTCATTGTAATGGGTGACTTTAATCATAATTTATTAAAAGCCTCCCCCTCTGCAGAGCAGTTTAAGCGTTTTTTTCACAGCATGTGCCTCGAAATATTACCTCTAGCACCAACACACCATTCAAAGAGCACGGAAACTTGGATTGATCATATTATAGTGTCTAATATAAACAAGGTTCGAAATCACGGTCAATTTCCGGTTCCTGGGATTTCAAAACACGATCTAATTTATCTTGTTTACAACCTGAAGTGCCCTAAATACTCACCTCACATAATCGAATACCGCGATTTTTCAAAATTCGATAAACAAGCATTTAATATAGATGGATTGACACTTCCTTGGTACCTTGTGCACGAAGAAGAATCACTGGATGCTAAAGTTGCGATTTTCACTAACTTAGTAACACAGCTCTACGATCGGCACGCGCCTTTAAAAATATCGCGCGTAACTCGTCCACCTGCACCATGGTTAACCGATGAAATTCGAAATTTAATGAAAGATAGAGATGCAGTGCATGCTATTTTCCGGAAAACTAAATGCGAACTACTTAAAAAACAATACAAAATGCTCAGAAATTTAGTCACGCAGAAATGTCGCAACGCTAAAATTAAATATTACCACACCACTTTCGGCAGAACCCGCGACTCGAGAACGATTTGGAAAAGTCTGAAATGTCTAGGAATAGGCAAATCTCATCCACAAATTGACACGTATATCTCCTTAGAATCACTAAATCATAGTTTTATAAATAACGTTCCTTCATTTGACAGTAATTTGAAAAAGCAATCTCTCGCGTTTCTCCAAAACTCAGAAACAATATACAAAGACGAATTTTTCTTTTCGTCCGTTGAACATGAGGATGTAATCAAGATCGTTCAAAGTCTCAAATCAAATGCTTCAGGTTCCGATGGTATCAATGCCAAACTGCTAAAAAATAGCCTAAATGTGATTTACCCAATCATTACTGAAATAATAAATTTCTCACTAATGAGCGGACAATACCCTTCATCTTGGAAGACTGCACTCGTGCATCCTATTCCCAAAACAACATCAACCAAAAACACTATTGAATACCGCCCAATAAGCATACTCCCAACTATCTCTAAAGTACTCGAAAAAGTCGTCCGGAAGCAAACTGAACAGTATCTCCAAAACAAATCACTTTTAAATGATCAGCAATCAGGTTTCCGTTCCGGCAGGAATACTGGAACCGCGCTACTAAACGTTATTGAAGACGCCAGAAAAGCAATAGATGACAGTAAGATAACTATTTTGATACTTTTGGATTTCAGCAAAGCGTTCGATTCCGTAGATCATGGCATCCTGCTCGCAAAACTAAAAATCATGGGATTTGCACAGCAGACACGTACATGGTTTCTCAATTACTTAACTTCAAGAACCCAAAGAGTGGTATCCGGTAGCCGCAGCTCAAGTGACTTGGTACTAAACCGCGGAGTTGCTCAAGGTACTGTGTTAGGGCCACTAGCCTTCTTAATCTATGTAAATGACGTAGGTAATGCGCTTAAATATTGCAGTCATCAAATGTATGCGGATGATCTTCAGATATACCTAAGCGGTCACCCATCTCACCTTTTCTCACTCGCACAAAAAATTAATGAAGATTTGATAACACTGAGCAACTGGGCAGCATCCCTAGGCTTACAGTTAAACCCAAATAAGTCACAGTGCATGATTATCAGTTCGAAAAGCACTATGAATAAAATCTCATCTGTTGCTCTGCCTAAAATTTATATTAATGACACCGCTCTACCTTGGTGTTCAGAAGTCAAAAACCTAGGTGTGCTTATCGACAACACCCTCAGCTGGAACTCGCATGTAGATTCAACCTGCCGTAAAGTTTTTGCCTCAATGCATTCCCTGAAACGCCTACGAACACTTTTACCAATTAGCACACGTGAGATTCTCATCAAATCTCTTATTATGCCACATTTCGACTATTGTGACTTTCTTCTGACCAACATGGCATTTAAATTACAACGTAAACTTCAAGTAACTCAGAACGCATGCGTACGGTTTATTTTTGATTTAAGGAAATACGACCATGTATCAGATTTTTTCGACAAACTTCAAATGCTTACTCTAGACAAAAGGCGGTTATTTCATTCTCTACTTCTTCTTTATAAAATTTTAAACGGTACACATGTAACACGCCTTATAAGTAACTTCAATCCTCTGAAATTAAATCGAGCTCGTGATTCAGCACTGCTTTGTGTACCACGTCACAACACTACTTCGTTCAGTAGATCATTCACCATTACAGTTATCCGAGCCTGGAATAAACTACCAGCAAGCCTAAAACATTCAAATACCTTCCGTAAATTCAAAAATGAATTAACCACATGGGTAAGGAATAATGACATGCAGAATGGCTGTTAACATCTCCTTCAATCTCCAGACTTTTCCCACCTCCAAGCACCCGGTCACCGCACCCTCTAAATGCTGTACTTTCCGCACTCTCTAAATTCAAAATTCTATCCCATACCTCATGACTCTCTTCACTTTCCATTCTGTATCAACCCCTGTAAATTATTTAATACAATCATATAATTTTCAGTGTATCTTAATGGAATTGTTTAAATAAAATATACATAAAGTGACTAGCGACATTCCAGATAAACGTACTTATACTCGTAGCTATTTTTGTATTATCATCATAATCTTTACTGCAACATGTTGGTATAAATACAATTTGATGTTAAGATCCTACTATACTTTTATATTGTTCCTGAATACTGTCAATATTGTATTTTAAATTATTGTTACTATTAGCCTGTAATGTATTGTACTCCTCTGGTGTTAAAAATGATTTTATACTTATGTAAAGTGCTCATGTAAACCGAATGTACCTTGATGTAACGTCTCTGGAATAACTTCACGTCTTCCGCCTATTTTTTCTTCCTCCTTTTCTTCGCTTCTTCTCCCTTCCCTTTGCTCACAAACTTCCCCATTTTTTCATTATGACTCGTCCCCCTCCGAACATCTTTCTCTTCTCTTTCTCTACTGTGTATATATTCTGCTCTATTAATGTTCGGCCCTAAGCCGCCATCCTGATTGAGATTTTTCTGGGTTTACTCAATCGCTTAAGGCGTACGCCGGGATGGTCCCTTGTATTGCACTCCCAGTCATAAATGTACAGTTGTCCTCCCTTTTAGTCTCTCTCCTTTCTTCTTTCTCTTTCGACCTTTCTTCTTCATTTCCATCTGCATTTCCACTCTCTTTCACTTCTCTCTTTGTTCTTAAAATGTTCGGCCTTTAGCCGCCATCCTGATTGAGGTTTTCTGGGTTTACTCAATCGCTTAAGGCGTATGCCGGGGTGGTCCCTAGTTTTGCTCTCCCAGATGTAAATGTACAGCTGGCCCTCCCCCTCTTAAAATATTATTTCTCTGTATTAATGTAGATTGAGTGGTTAGGCGGAAGAGCAGGCCCTATGGCCTGAGCCTCGCCATTAATAAAGGCATTTATTATTATTATTATTATTATTATTATTATTATTATTATTACGCGGACGGCAGAGGACAAACGGTGAGCAGGCTGCGTGAGATTGTAGCCGGCGTGACGGCGGCTGCCGTCTCAATCTCAAACGGCTCCTTTTCTCGAATGAATGAACCAATGAGTGACTACTTATTCTCCCTTCAGAGGTCGGCGGTTCCCGGGAATGTTTCTCATTCCGCCTTCTCTTAAGCAGCTTAACGTTTATTTGTACGCTGAGCTCAGAGCGGCGAGAGAGAACAATTACAATTTCTCGTAATATTTAGTGTTCTATTTTCTGAAAGTATTCAAATTTTCGAAAAATTATACACGATCATATTTCGAAATCTATCTTTAAGAATCAGATCTCACTCAGGAAAAAATCTTTCTTCATAATTGAAGTTGTAGGAACACGCCGAAAAAAAAATTAATGTTTGCAATTTTCAAAAAATTAGTTTTCAACCAAAATTAAACCTGCGTCATTCTCTTAAAAGGACTTTACACTATTCAACAAGAAAATTTAATAAAAAACGATAGAGAGTTTTTTTTATTATTTTGAAACTTTTCTAGAGGCTTCAGGTAAAGTACCTCCCAGTATTAATATATCAGTTCAAATTCAAGGAGCCACAACGTCAGCTAGATTGACTGGGGAATATCCATTTTAGAGAAAATCGGCTGAACTGTTTAGCCGCTAGCGTTGTTCACAGACGAAGAGACAGACATGTTTTGTCGTCAATCAATGTATCAGTATCAAGGACCCACAAAACATTGATTCTGGCTATACCGCGTAATAGAGGATTTTTTCCTAAATTTAGCATTGAATTTATTCACTTTTTGGTTACCAGGGTCCTGTAGTAAGAGTTTCTCTAGCCTGTGTTTTCGCGCAGCACTGCATACCTTCTCCCTACTGTGTAAGCGGTAGCGAGAAAGTAAAAAGTCGTACATAACAGCCCTGGATAATCGTGGCAAAATTATAATTACCAGAGTTGGGTAAAAGGTACTGAGATGGATGTTCGGAAAACAAAAAAGGAAACTATGACTTAGAAATCTTTATAATAAAAATTTAATAAATTTACATTAAAATGTTTGAAATCATTTCAATTCAAAATTGTGGTTTCTTTCAATTGTAAAAATCTGAAGAATCAAACCAATAGTTTGCGAAGAAAATTGAAATTATCACTTTCTCCTATTGATAGATAAGAGAATAACTGGCATAGTCAAGTTAGATTGACACTGATAGCATGTTGCAATTTGTCCAGTCTCCTTCCCATGGTGATATCTTGTTGTCAAAACTTAGAAATCTACCCACATGTATTTTCATTTCTAAAGCGTGGTCTCAGGTATTTTCCATACATCTGTATTAAGAGATCTACCCAAAAACAGTAAATAGCACACACCCATAAAAATGGCATAAATTTGTCTTCTTTATTTCTCCGAAAATTCTCTTGTGAAGAACAAAACTACAAATGTGCAAATAACGTTGTTTTTTTTCATGAACACAATGATAAAGAAAACGTACACGTCCAAACTTTCACGGCAATTATTTGCACTCCATTGTGAAGCAACAAAAGGACACTTCGGAGTGGCCTGCGCCATTGCTGGTAGTGCTTTCAACGTTTTGATTGGACTTCGGGCGAAAGCTCTGAGAGAGTAGGCCGCGAAATGCGGGACAATCCCACTCCCCGCCCTCCCCCTGCCCACATTGCCCTCACCGCCCTCGCCGCCCTCGCCGCCCTCGCCGCCCTCGCCGCCCTCGCCGCCCTCGCCGCCCTCGCCGCCCTCGCCGCCCTCGCCGCCCTCGCCGCCCTCGCCACCCTCGCCGCCCTCGCCGCCCACGCCACCCTCGCCGCCGTCGCCGCCCTCGCCGCCCTCGCCGCCCTCGCCGCCCTCGACGCCCTCACCGCCCCCGCCGCCCTCGCCGCCCTCGCCGCCCTAGCCGCCCTCGCCGCCCTCGCCGCCCTCGCCGCCCTCGCCGCCCTCGCCGCCCTCGCCGCCCTCACCGCCCTCGCCGCCCTCGCCGCCCTCGCCGCCCTCGCCGCCCTCGCCGCCCTCGCCGCCCTCGCCGCCCTCGCCGCCTCGCCGCCCTCGCCGCCCTCGCCACCCTCGCCGCCCTCGCCGCCCACGCCACCCTCGTCGCCGTCGCCGCCCTCGCCGCCGTCGCCGCCCTCGCCGCCCTCGCTGCCCTCGCCGCCCTCGACGCCCTCACCGCCCCCGCCGCCCTCGCCGCCCTCGCCGCCCTAGCCGCCCTCGCCGCCCTCGCCGCCCTCGCCGCCCTCGCCGCCCTCGCCGCCCTCGCCGCCCTCGCCGCCCTCGCCGCCCTCGCCGCCCTCGCCGCCCTCGCCGCCCTCGCCGCCCTCGCCGCCCTCGCCGCCCTCGCCGCCCTCGTCGCTTCCCCTCGCCCCCTCAAGCCAATACCAGAAGATTACCCAAAGTTCTGGCGGCGGATTACGTAGAACCGCTAGGCGTGTATCGCCTCTGGAGTTGCAGGATACAGAGGCAGAATGCACTTGGATCAAAGAGCGAAATGCACGAACTGATGATGTCTCACTTTGCATAGACATCTTTACGTTTAAATGTAGTAAAATATTACAGTTGAAATAAAGTAGGTACCTTTATTTTGAATTTAAAGGAGATGAAGTAAATCATTTGTATATTTTTTTTGGTTCTTAGTCTATCTAAAAATTTTCCAGATTATTCATTCGCAGACAAAAGTCATGTTGTATAACTTACTATCTGAATTTCAGCTTCCAATGTTTCTTTCTTTTCAGAATACAATTTATCATAAGCGTACTTCCGATAAAAACTTTTAATATTGCATTTCGAGGAGTGCTAATCGATTTAGTATTATTGAATTTTGCTTCAGTGTATTGATTTGAAACTGCAATATTAGCCCTTTAAATAAATAGTATATTACGAAACCGTGGAGTAATAAAACAAGTCATTTCCGCCAACTTAACATTCCGTTGACGAAGATGACTTCTTGTATCACTGCACATAATTACGTAACACCGCAACAGAATCCCCACACTTCATGGTACAATGGTTGGTATTAATAGACGAATTTTACAATGTGAGAGCGAAACGTACTATGAAGCAAATTTATTACAAAAATATTAATTACCATTAATACGAGAGGCTTGTAGTTTTCTTTTTACGAGAAATGAAAACTCATAGAATTATATATTGAATCATTACATGGCAAAAGGGATACTGAGTCGCTAATCAGCAACGACTTAGGTGTCCCAAGTTCTATCGCATTTGTTCAGCACAGTCCAAGTGCGACGTAGCAGGGCACGAGATTTTTTTAAATATAGTATTTTCATATAATTAAATTGAATATATGCTTTATCTGCTTCCATCGAGAGCTTCTGAATATTAATCTCAGTTTAGGAAATGGGAAGGCACGCGCCTTTTACAGTCCTCTCCCCGCGAGCGTCCTTACACCTTCATTCCAAATACATAATAGAATGAAACATTTTATAGAGCAGTGACCAATGATTCATTACAACTCAATACTCGGTTTGAAAACTTCCTTTCGATTGATAGCAAAATTTGTGAAATATTGAGTGTATTTCGTAACGATTATCATTATTAAATGGGTTTCTGTCGTGTAATAGGAGAATGTAACACTGAGAATAGAAAAGAAAATAACATGAGAAATAAACGAACGCAAATATGACAATCATCATAATTCTAATCAACATTTATTTTCTGTTTATAGATTACTTTCAATTTTATCAGAATATATTGGTCATTTATTTAAAGACAGAAACATTCTTTCGATAACTGTTTTATAACAATTTTCAGTGTGATACATAGTAAACGCAACGTTGACTTTACTATGTATCACATTTAAATTGTTATAAAACAGTTATCTAAAGAATGTTTCTGTCTTTAAAATGAATGACCAATATATTGTGATAAAATAACAATCATCACACCCGCCCTCCGCCAGCTGCTTCCTCTCCCTCGGGCCGCCGCCAACTGTGCTGTGGCGGGCTGAGTGTGAGGGGGCGGGGTGGGGGTGGGTGGGGTGCGGGCAGAACACCGCTTCGGACTCTGGCGGAGGTCGATGCAATGCGGCAGTCAAGCTGCGTTCCAACTTTCAAAGCGCTCTCTTTCTCCAACCTTTGTATCGAGAATTGAATTTTACCATCCAACAGCTGCCCGCTCTCAGCACTCCTCGCCCGGCCCGGCACGAGCCACTGCGCCGGAGACCCGACCGCCGCCGGCCACCCACGCCCCGCCACGCCACGCCACGCCGCGCCGCGCCCCACCATACCCTAGCAGTCCCCGCAACGACAACGCTATCGTGGCAGGCCCTGCGTCGCTCTATACCGCCCATTCTGCACTGCCCTCACTGCGCCACTCTAATGTGCCTCGTCCCACACTGTCCCACCCCACCCCACTCTGTCCGCCCCAATCTGCCTCACTCTTCTCCCCGCACTCTCCTTTTCCCCACCTCACTCTACCCCATCTCACTCTACCCCGCCCCACTCTACCACGCCCTACTCTACCCCGCCCTACTCTACCCCGCCCTACTCTACCCCGCTCTACTCTACCCCACCCTACTCTACCCCGCCCCACTCACCACACCCTATTCCACCCCACCCTACTCTGCACCGCCCAACCCTACCCAACCCTACTTTGAACCCAGCCCCACTCCCATCTCCACCCCAAACTGCTTCATTACCCCTGCCATGTCCCGCCATTTCATACACACCCTAATTGATTACTATTTCCGAGCGTGTCAATTGCTAAGTGCAAGGTTTGTTACCGCGGGAGATGGTGGCAATTTTCCATCACTGTAGGGCGAGATCTGGCGCCAACCTACACATCGATTTGCGAGGTTTTTCCTTAATCAGGTATCTCCCTACAGCAAAGCACTGCTCTAACCGGGAAAAATTCTAAGCTTCCAGACAGGTGTGGAAGTGTACCATATATAAGAGTAAGTATAAAAGTGTGTAAGTAAGGTGTGAGGATAGGTCTAGGAAGAGGGTGAGGAAAGATCGCGCATGATCCGTGGCCCGTTTAATAGGGTACTGCTCCGGCATTCGCCTGTTGTTGATCGGAGAAACTACGGAAAACTACGATCACAGCAGCCGGCCGCTACAATTTTCTTCCAGACAGGGGCTGACTTTGATTTAGCTACCTAGTGTCAAAAAACCTGATATCGCGGGGACTCGAACCCTAGTAATTCCCGATCAGAGGCACTGCGGTGACATCAATTGATGCCTTGAGTCACCCTAGCCAGTTCCTGCAACCTGACCTGCTCTATCCCGCCCCCCGCTCTTCCCTGCCCCATCCCCATCTACCTTCCCCGCTGCCGCTCTGACCCACCCGTCCTCATTGCAGTTCATCGCCGCCCTGCCTTTCCAGCACAGCCTCTGATTTCTCGCCTTCCTCTTCACTTCACCGTCCCATTCCACTCCATCATCCCCTAGCGCTACTCTCCCCCGTCTCCCCGACCGGTCGCCTGACCGCTCCTCACAATCAGTGCCGTCCGGTCGCCCTCACTCATCATTTGTCTTTGTCTACCTGCCACGTCGTCCCGTGCCGTTCACGGCCTTATCGCTACACAACCCTTCACACCTCTTCTAGACATGCTCCCCAACATTCTACCCTGATGCCTCACTATATCGTCAGGCATTCCCTGCAGCACTGATCCACCTTCGTTCTTATCACCCCAATACCAAAGCCGCTACCCCCTTTCCTACTTTCTTCGTGTTACCTCTCCCCAACCTTTGGCGTTTCAGTTGCTATAACTGAGACAATTTTTTCACAGTACATACAATATCTTACGATCTGCCTTTGTATATCAGCTTGTTTGAAATCGTCTTCATCTTGTACATCCTATCTTTTAACGCTCAGGGACGAATGTTGGAGACCAGAAACTCCCACGTTTCTTCAAACCACTTAGTCACTACACTCACTTCAGTCGTTAATTGCCCATCAATCTTGTCAGCGCAATCCTTGACTTTTTTGTTTTCAGTTCGTCGTTCTTTGAGGATCAGACCAATCATCCATCCTACATCAGTCAAGGCCCTAACTATGTATCTCCTCAGAAAGTTCCCCTCTGGCAGTCGCGACACTTCACCCCCACTGATCCATCAAATACGACTGCAACCCGTATATTCCTGTCATATTACTACTATCACCGACGACCCTCCTGGAAATGTATTTATGGAATAGCCAACAGTTCCCGTCTCGGTTGACTCGCTGCCACCCATTAACTTTTCAGCTGTCTAATTATTTCGTAGAGAAAGGTTTCCGCAATTCGAGTCCAATTTAAATTATCGTAGGTAATACCACGAGTACTTTGGAAGTTGTCGATAAATCCCCGACTCGCGACGCGATGAGGGGATTTATCTGAGAATTTCTAAAGCACGAGTGGTATTTAATAGGACGATTCCATGAATGACATTGCGTCCTACAGAGTTCCAAAATGCGCCAAGTATTGAAAATAACTGAAAGCTATGTTAAAATCAAAGAGGTTACGTTACATTTCATACGCAATTTATTGCACATCGACATAGAGATCGATGTATACCGCCTTCTAAGATAGATGAAACACAGTTTATGATTGGCCAGTAGGGAGAAGCGGTAAGAAAAATCAGAGAGACAAAGCGACAACGTTTTTGAGGTACTCCGCCCTGATTGGGGCTTCTTGTATGTATAGTTAAACACTATTGTTTTTAATTTCACAAGTGGAATAGTCTGTCTAAACGACACAGGAAGCACCGTTTACCCGAGAAGTGCAAGCTAGACGTTGTGCAAACCCTGACGGACATTACGAAATTTTCGTAGTTCACAGTTCTACCAACTGTACCGTCCCAATTACAGAGTGCACTTTGGACTCAATTTTCGAGACTGACTGGAGACCGTACTCCCACACATTTAGCTTTCGTGCCACAATTTTGTTAAGTGCCACGGACAGTGCTTCTCTCGGACAGTCCCTCGTAAGAACTTGCCTGTACTCTCACGTTTCGATGTGATCAGTTCAAAGGTCAGAAAACGGCGGACTGTCGGCCAGCTAGCTTTTCTTGACTAAGAGACTCCTAAGTGTAAATATTGCCATGCGTTATTCACCCTGAAGAAGTGTCAGAAATGACGTCTGGCTGCGTCACAACATTTGGTTCATCCAAATGCAGGACACAGTGAGGCTGGAGATGCAGAGCGGAGAGCCCCCGTGAAGTTGAACCCCATCAAACTGAAATTTGGAATTTTTTTCCGTTGTAGCAATTTTTTTCAGGCTCATCTGCCAGGTATTTCGAGGTAAAACGTCTAGTTGAATATGGTGAAAATTAAGTGATTAAGTGTGTGATTAGTGATTAAGTGAAGATGGTGATTAAGTGTTGCCAAACAATTTACAAAAAACAATACGAATTTGGATATTTTTAATTTTATGAGTCAAATTAGAGAATATCGAAGTGTGAAGTTGACTCTATAATTTTATTTTTCTGAATTTTAATCAAAGACAATATTGTTCTATAGGTTGGTCAAACGTTTTTTCACGAATATCAAAATTTCAAATTTTGGGGGCATCCTTCACAATGTGGGTAAGAACATGTCGAAAAAAAAACGTTGGATTTCAATTTTTTTATATACGTACCGTCTGTGAAGCTAGTGTTACGTCGCTTACCAAAATAAGTCCCAAGTTGCTGCATAGCACCGAATCATTCCACCCTCTCCCATCTCACTGTCTCCTTTCGCTCCCCCTCGTCTCGTTTCGACTCAAGTTGGTTCTACGTGGGTCGATGTACAGCCCTGCTGACCTCAAGTCTGTTTTGTCTGTCGCAATATGGCCTAACGTGCCACAGGCTGCTCACAAGGCACACGAGTCCCAAATGACACTTTAAACGAAACTGTTAGTTCAGATGTAGAGAATAATTGAGGTAATTGTGACAAAATTGAATAAAAATTTTCAGTTACGACATAAGTGAATCAAAACATGACCATTTCAAATTGATTTGCAGGCAACTTTTAACAGCAATATTTGCATAATAACAACCTCTTTTGTTTTCCCTACATGTTGCCATTCACTGGTCAGAGTGTGCACGTGATTTTGGAATTCAACAGTACAGTTTATTTATCCTCGTATAAATTAAATTATCAGTAAATAATTATTTATATCTTGTTGAATGTATTACTTATTAACTATACAACTTATTCTTTAATATTTCCATTTATAATCGATGGTCATTTCAAAATTATAGTTTCTACTGTAAGAAAAGTACCTAACTCATGAGCTCGGAAACTTTGACTACAAACAAAACATAGAACTATTGAAATTATACCGGTTCATTTATCTGAAATATTAATGCTAATAATTCATTATTAATTATTAGGTTGGCATTGTAGAAAACCCAGTATCAATAAACCCTCCATTTCTACGCACGTTCATTGCGCGACCTCACGAAAAAGATTCCTCCGCGGAAACAACATTACGGGCGCCAGATTGCGCGCGTATACGAGTCGCTTTGTGCACGCTCTTTGTCCTCGCGTCGCGCGCGGCGTAAGGGAAACAAACGACTGGCGGGGCAGGGGGGAGGACGGCTGGCTCTCCGCGCGATGCAACGCGGGCGACATTGCTTATAAAGTATGCAGGGCCATCCCGCGACCGTGCCCGGCGCGGCGCGGCGCGGCGGCGGCAGCGTAGCTTAGGAGCGAGAGCGATAAATGTGCGCCAACATCTCTTTAGAGACATCCCTCAAAAGGACAATTGCACGGCGCGGTAATTGATGTTAAGGTAAGAGGTATAATTGCGAGTCAAAGACAATGCGCGTACGAAAGGCAAGAAAAGGAGGGGGGAAAAGAATAGGGGTTGTAATCAGGAATTATTTTCATTAGTTTTTCGAAATGAGGTAGTCTCGCTTTATAACCGAGTTGATTAAAGGCTTCCGTACTAGGGAATACTCGTTTATCATTACAATACAATGTTTATTGCGATGGGAGGTATACCATCCTCTGCTATCGTCGTGGGACTAGAGACTTTTTTTGGAGTGTGTGTGCGTTGTTCCGTAGAAGAAAAAGGTAGATACTGGTGAGAACAATGGAATACTGCGCGGTCAAGTCTTCGATTACATAGCAGCGAACCGTCTTCGTCTCTGATTCTGGGAATCGCCTCTTATGCTTCAGCGAGTTCTAACGTTTATGGACTTTGTGTTAATCACAGAATCATTCAAATAAAATGATTAATTTGCAAAGTTTAATCGCAATGTGAAAAATGAGTATCTGCAATATTTCTTGCAAATATTGTCAGCCATAATTTACTACCGTAAATATAATTATGCTGTTAGAGGTCAAATCAGAAATCTATGTCCATATTTTTTTTTAAAAAGCTTTGTTCAATAAAAACATTTTGTACAAATCTTTACAGCATTCTCCATTAGCTAAGCAGCGGTATCCATTCCTGAACACCCCTAACTTCGACTTTTTATTTAAAACAATATTATTTACTTGAGTAAAATTCCTATTTATGGTCCAAGGTCATATCTTGTAGTAAGATATTGGGATTATCTTTACAGTGTAATTTTTATTTTTTATTTACGGTAGCTTTTTAAGTGTAAATGTCGTAAGCAACTCCACTGAATATTTAATACAGTTCAACTTCACATTTATATATTGTATATGATCTTTACTCGGATGCACATTACATATATCTTATGTTTCTGAACTATTACGCGAAACCTTCACAGAATTACTCGGCTGCACAAATTACGTTTATTTGCTCAGAGAGTTTGTTCGCGAGTCGAAAACCTTCAAATTTCGGCAAAATAACGAGCAAACTAAAAATTAGTAACCATTCATATTTGTATTTATTTAGCGTGCAATTCATATTTTTCATTTCGATATCAATTGTGTATATTGTAAAAAGTAAATGAAGTACATTTTAATGGCAATTATTGAAAACGTGTAAGTCATGTCATGTGTTGCTAACGCTAAACACTCACGAGGAATTCACTCACCTGCAATACGTAGCGTGAGTTGAGGAACAATAACATGAAACATACCAAAATTTAACACGTCTTAATAATGATTCAGCCATCATTATTACTTTCCTATGACACATTTTTAAAAAAATATGGTTTTTCAGAAACGCGGGAGTTTGGAAACAACACACAGTTAAAAAGAAACCGACCAATTTGCAATACCGTTGTTTACAGATCGTTAAAAGTGCAGAGAGCTCGGAGGCAACATGTCTCTAGAGAACTCGTAAGCTGCCTGGAAAAAAATATGAATTTTGCCTCAATTTGTGTTCTTGTTCTTTTCGTGCTTATACGACGGAGCATTCGCTTGTAAATCTGCAAAGTTATTATGTGTGACGTCACCCCTCTATTTTTGAGGAGAGCGCGTCTCGGAAGAATTCCTCGGCCACCGCCGCGCTGCGATTCGCCCGGAGCGACGTGCTGCCGCCACCCGCCGCCCTCGCCACCGCCTCCCCCGTTGCGTCGACGCAAAGGCGGGAGGGAAAGGTTGCGCGCGGAGTGTAAGAACGGGGATTGTCGCGGCGGTGATTCTAAGAACGTTGATTGTTGGTGCGGTGATTGTCGGGACGTTGATTGTTGGTACGGTGATTGTTGGGACGTTGATTGTTGGGACGGTGATTGTTGGGACGTTGATTCTTGGTACGGTGATTGTCGGGACGTTGATTGTTGGTACGATGATTGTCGGGGCGCGGATTGTCGGGGCGGGAATTGGGGTGGAGATTGTCGGGACTGGAAAAGTCTCAGTCACGGATTGTCAGAATGGAGATTCTCAGAATGGAGATGGTCAGAATGGAGATTGTCGGAGCCGAGTTGTCGGAGTGAGGATTGTCGGGGCAAGAATTGTCGGGGCAGTTATTGTCGTGACGAAGATTGTCGTCGTGGGGATCATTGGGGCGGGGATTATTGGGGCAGGAATTGTTAGTGTGGATTGAGGCAGCGTGGATTGTCGGGGTGAGGATTGGGGGCAGGGAAGGACAGTAAAGAAATGACAAGACTATTGGAGTTACAGTGGTGCGGAGAAAACGAGAGTCTTTAATATAAGGATGGGTCTTAATATGGAATCGGGGAGGGTGGTGTGGAGTCGGGACGAGTGGAACGGGTCAAATGGAATTTAGTCGAGTCTGGTCGGAAGGTTAGGTCAAGCTGATAAGATTGGGGGCGAGACCGATTCTACCGGATTGGAACGGTTTGCAACATAATAAGGAAGGGACCAACCAAAAATAACGAGAGCCATCAAAAATATTCTCAATCACATCTTTTTCTGTTACACATTTGTGTCACGATCAAATCTTTTGAAATAAATGAAAATAGAATGAAAATATTAAAACTAAACATATGACGAGATTCTCATAATCACCCACAATTAAAATTGAATGTAGTATTTTTCAATGAATAATTTGAGTAATTTATTATCATTTATTATAATTATACTACTTTTTAATTAAAGCAGAGAAACGAAATTTAAAAATGTACGGTTCGTAAAAATTATTTCTGGATTCCGGATAATTAATTGAATATTTCATGTTCAGAAGTTATTCAACACATGCAGGAATGCTTTACTTAAGGACAATCAAGAAAGAAAATAGTAAGAGACGTTAAACGGTGTGTTGTAAAAACAGTAGTGTATAGTAATTACCAGTACTTGTAATCTCAGAATCTTCAGTCTCTAATTAAATCTCTTGGACCCAATTTTATGTGGTCCAAATATTCTGCTACAGACTTTACCCGCACCAAGAACCTTCCATTCTGTCAAACTTCAGCTATAGACTCGCAGCTTCTTGTACGTCACTCAGTGAACAAATAACTATTTACTTCATTAGTGATATCAAAGTACGACGAATGGTAAATAAGGATAGATCTGCCGAAATTTATTGCACTGTATTCGTCACAGCATATAAAATAATTGGATTCTACAAAACAGAGAATCATCATAAACTTAACAAGAATAAAAGTACTATAATGAATTTTCCTACCTCTCTGCGCCTAATCGCATCTCGGTTCCAAAGTCACTTTCTCTATTGGCCTCTTGCGGCGAGGTATTCAACTGCATTTCAGTAGAACAGATTTCACAGTACCACCTGTGCCATGAAGACTCACTGGCGCAGGGACGAAGCTAGAAATTATTTTAGACAGAGCGGGAGGGCAATTCGCCCCCCCTCTCAGAAATATTTTATAGTTATCTTGGAATAAAAAAGTACGGGTATATTACATAGTGGGAATAGTTCTTTTGCCACACCTCAGTGGCGTGCATTCCATGGAATGAAGGGAATGAGTCATTCCCCTAAGCAAAGCACAGAAAAATCCTTTCTATATTTTAAATATTCGTTGCTTATGACCAGAGCAAAACTGTTTACTCAACTCAGATTCTGAGCTACTTACTAGTGGTTGAACCGTAACAATCGATGTTTTCAAAACGGTGTGTAAATTCGTCTCGTGACGTCAGGGAAGCTCCTTCGCTCCTGGAGAGTGTAGGCGTTCGACTTCGTCAATCCTCGTGAAACGTCGGGTTGGCAGTGAGTGCGCGGGGAGAATGAATATTAGGATTCACTCCGTAGCAATTTCAAGTTCGAAAGAATTTATTATTTTGCCATTTTGAGAGTGTTTTAAGTACGTGCTAACTACGTTATAATACAGTGAAAGTATAAAGCACTGAATAATACCGAGAACGTTTATATTAATCTAAAGAAAGTATTCTAAACAAACTAATTCTTTGCGTCGTGTTCTGCAGTTCTCCCTTGCGAGAAGGGAATGCATTGGTGAACTCATTCCGAACAGAAGTCGTGGCATCTAACGAGGAAAGTAGGAACAACCCGCGATCGACACGGGCGGCGCAACGCCCACGGATCCTTGCGATAGTCTCTGTTTCCGGTGATACATTCGACTTAGGCACGATCAACTTTCAGAAGAATAAAAACATTACGATATTTCGAGGAATCACCACACATAAGAATTGCAGACGGAAGTTTGGATCGTATTCGCGCTTGGTCTATTATGAGATAAATTCTACCAGGATTGTCGTGAGAGTTGATACCAAAAATAATACATTATTTGCATTCGGAGCAAAAACAAACACAAGATGCAAGAATAGAACTAAAAGGACGTCAAATTGTCCAAGGAATTTAAACCGCAGAGCATCCAGAGAATATGAAAAGTGTAAGAAAAACAGTAGAACGGACATCACATTCATAGTTTGTATAGATCGTGAAAAACATTATTACTGAACTCTATAGATACATTTTCAATTTAACATTCACCATATATTAAAAATTACGCACTTATTTTTCATTTGATGGAAGAAAAAATATGCTTTAATGCATTGATGGATTTTATAAATTTGTTAATAATTTTAAATAACTAAGTACTCGATGAATAAGGTTTAGTTGTAAGTCACATAAATACCGAATTATATTTGTTTATAATGTTAGAAGGCATTTAGGCAACGAAATTTTCCCTGGGGTCTGTTTACTACCGGGCAATCAGTTACGTTCGTATGCAAGACGCACGGGTTAATATTCACATTTTGTGAAAATTCAAATCATCTTTAACTGTTGTACGTTTTTTATATCTTAGACTTCAAAAGTACTTCCCCTACCAAAATTATCACCACACGCCACTGCCACACCTAAATAGTTTTGAAGTATGTAGGTTATTTTGAAATAAAAAAAATATACGAGGTTTAAATACACTCGTATAATAAACTCGTAATAAACAAATTTTATTACGGGAATACTGTTTTGGATATTATGAGATCTATAGACTAAATCTTTTGAACAAATCGAGTAATGTATAAAAATATTGCCTTGGAAAGGGAATCTATCCCCCCCCCCCTTGGATCCTCCACTGCACTGGTGGTAACCACCGTAATATTATTTTTCTACAGTATCAATGATCCTAATCCATACGCAAAAAAAATTTTAAAAGTTTGTATTTGGATTCATTCTCAATTTCCTCCGAAGTGAACGTGGCCGGGAAGAAGGAAAAGTGCGCGCGGAGAGGCAGCGCGTGGCACCCTCGCATTCTTCCGGGAATAAGAGGGCGATCTTGAAGGCCTCGCCCGCGATGGCCAATTTGGGAGGAATTCGGAAGCGGGGGACGGGCGGCGCTGTGCATACTCCGCATATCGACCGCTGAGCACCGCTTTTTCCCATCTTCCCTGCACCGCCCCTTTCATAGTCTGGGCATCATGCCTGGACTCTGCCACTATCCACTGTTTCATTATTGCTTTGTATTTGCTGCTTCTGTAGGTAGTATTCTCAATTTTTTCTCTCACTGGGCATAATTACGTATGGGATAAAAATCGGTGCCACTTCATTGAGGAGAAGTAATATATAACTTAAAATATTAATTCTGGTATGAAATTAAACAGCAACAAGTATAGTATTCTTAACGTTTATTTTTTAATATATTCTTGATACAAAATATCTCTTTTCGTCTTGGTTGAAGGTCACCTGGATCTGTTCTGCAAAATTTACAGTTTATGGAACTTCCCTTGTTCTTTTCGGAGATGTATCCTGTATCTCTCACGCTGGTGCACTGCGTATCCGACGTCCTATGGGATGATCTAGAGTCTAGACTAGCCAATAGTTGATGGCTCTACAGCATGTTTGAAGTGGGACGCAAAATCCCATGAGCTATTCCGAGAAACTGTTACAATAGGCATGCAAAAATGCATTTATTCGGGCTGAAGTAGAGGTTCAAATGGCATTTAACAACGAAAAATCACCATTTAAAAGGATTGACTGTAAAAAAATAATTCAAACTATTTATATTTGAATTCTAACTCAAAAAAAATTACATTAGCTCTTATGTGCAAGGAGACAATCATTTCTTTGTAATCTTTACTGCACATGACAACCCGGTATGATGACTACGAATTTTTTTCATGCTACTCTGTCTCTATGAAATAATGTTGTGGGCTTCCTTTCGAATTTTCAAAAGGCATCAGAGACAACGGAGTTTTAGTTTTCGTTCTTCACATTTGCGTAATCTCCAGCACCGAAAAGAGTACTCATATACACAGAGCTCAGTCATCAAAAAGGATCGGAGGCCATACTCAAATGTTGGAAGGAGTGAACGTGAGTGAACAAATCCAGAGGCATAAATGCAAAAAATCAAAAAAAAAAGTTGACTGCTATGACCTCCCTTTCTCATTTAGATTTTTAAACAACTACCTGACCCTGAATTTGCGCTTCACAGAATGACAAAACACGACCGTGCCTTTGTGTGGTCCAGGCTTGCAGACATGTTTGCAGCTTGATCTATATCAGTGCCAGTAGAAAGGAAGGCAGGTAATGTCTAAAACCGTAGAAAACGGCAAACTATCAAAAATAAGCATCATAAGCTAAAATAAGCAAAAAAGACAAAATGAAAATCTATTAAAACACACTCCAGAAGTACAGTTAAGTGATTACAATTTTAAGTCATAAAATCATAAAAATAAATATGCATTTTGCCCAATTTCAGGACTCTATTTATTAAGATTAACAACACACCAACAAATAAAAATACATTTTATATTCAACAAACGCGAATAATTCTTCGTAAGGAAACATCAATTGGCTGGACACTAGTCCTTAGCCCCCCCCCCCTCAGTGAAAAATCCTTGGCGCGCCCCTGTACTCGCCGCTACCGGGGGTTGCATCGTGTCTGCTTCCACTGTCACATTTGGCTTCTCCGAGAAGCATTGCCTCGTCCGCCTTCAGCCACCCTCGCCCTCACTCGGCCGCCCTCCAATCAGTGCTACGCAACGCGACACGACCACCCCGCACGTGCTCCATCACCGCGCGACACGGCGTGCGGGCCCCCGCCCCCCCAATCGACGGGGGCGCGACCCCCCGGCGGCCAGCCCCCTCCCGACCCCCGCCGCGTTCGCCGCCCCCAAGCCGGTCCCTCTGGTACTTTCCGCTCTCATTCACGCCACCGTCTCAAGCAGACTTTCGCACACAACTAGAACGCTGATATTAAGGTCCCAAAATTCTATTAAAAATTACGTAAGATGAATTAAATACACGTTTGTTAAAATCCAAATAGAATGTTTCTGATGGAAATTACTACGGAAGTACTGTAATGCTACCTTTTGAGATTTAGTTAAAGTTTATTTTCGGCTGTCAAGAATTCTTATAGTTTATCAGTTATCACAATCATTTGGCAGTCAGTTTCTAGGCCAGACTTCAACGTAAAAAACACTGTCTAGTTATAAAATTGTTATTTATAGATCAAAATGTTTTCGTCTTAATCTTAAATTTTGCTTTATTACATTTATATCTGTCTTAAAATCTTGAGATTTACGCACAGATATTCGAACAAAACAACTTTTAAATTGAGTAACTGACTTATTTTTCCTAGGACATTGTGTAATACTCGCAATTACGTATGAATTAATACTCATGTCATCCACATTCTGTCTACTCCAACGTGAGTGCGTCTTCCTTGAGGGTTTTGTTCCAATGGTCATTTGCGCCACCATCCTCCCCGTCTCCACAGCCCCAGTCGTCCCCGCCGCCCATGCCGAGTCGCGTTCCGCCGTTCCGTTCTCTCGGTCTCTCTCACCCCCCGCCGCCACCATCACCGACTCGCTCTCCTCACCACCTCTCCTGCCCTCGCCGTCTCCACCGCCATCGCCGCCCCTCCCGCCCTCCCCGCCCCAAAAACCCTTGCCAACTCCACCACTCTCGCTGTCTCCACTACCCTCAACCCCTCTCCCGCCCTCGTTGCTCCACTGCCATCACCGTCTCTCCCGCCCTCGCCACCTCTCCCGCCCTCGACACCTCTCCGGCCCTCGACACCTCTCTCGCCCTCGACACCTCTCCCGCCCTCGTCATCTCTCCCGCTCTCGCCGTCTCTCCCGCTCATCGCTCCATCCCCTTCGCCACTCCATTACCCTTCTTGCCTCCATAGCCCTCGCCACCTCCACCGCCACGCCCCACTCCCCTCCCGCACAGCCTCCGCCGACTCCCGTCTCCGTCCCCCATTGCAAGCCCCCCTGGGCCACTTTGGTGTCCTTTCCCGTTGCCGCATCCCCATGAACCTTGAACAGGCCTGTACTTGGACCCCGCTCCACCTCTCCCGTCTCGCTGCCACCGCCTCGTCCGAAAACCGCCGTGCCCCCCCCTCCGCCCCCGCCCGACCGCCGTCGCCGCCCGCGGCGCGCGCAGTGTCGCGCAGACAATGGCGCAGCGGCGAGTCCGCAGGCGCGGTTAATTGGTGGCGGCAGCGGCAGAGAGCGGGCGGCGCGGGGAGGGTGCACCGGGATGCGACGACACGAGGGCGGCAGGGTCGGCGGGGCAGAAGTGAATACGCACAGTGCACCTGGTCTGCAAAGCGAGAGACTTACCAAGTGAATTAATCGATCTAAATGCTTTTTTTTTTGTATTCCGGCACTATAAATGCCCTTTTTCGACACAAGAAATCATCCGTAAAATGACATCTTATGGCACAGATTACGGCGTATTTGCCGTTTACAGCACGAATAATATTTAGTCGTAATAATAATTATTCGAATAATAATTATTGCATCATTACATATTCAGCAAATGACAGCGAGAGGATCGTAGGAAGAGTTAGCGCTAAACCGAATGCTGTTCACTGTTTTTTCGCACAGTTGTCAAATACCTGCAACACCACAGAAAAACTTGTTTCCAAGATTTAACTTCGATTATTCTAATGCGAAAAAGTAGTATATGACTCGTTTATAATATTGCTTTATTTCATTCGTGAAAATCTGAAAACTCGCTAACGTCGCTTGATTTCAAAACATGTAGTCATGCATAAAAGCGTATCATTATAAATTAGTTGTATAGTATATTATTATAAAACGCATGAACATTTTTCAGGACATCAATATTTTTATACAAACATTGATATACTTAACTTAGTTAATTGAATCTGATGTTTTCTAATATCGAAGCTTGGGCTCAAAGTTTTTACTAGGTTCATATTTTATTTTGAATTAAAAAATATAAATAGAAACTTCAATAATTTTCACACTTTCATAATTTGAACATTCTTTTCACAAAGTCACCAAGAGAGAAAAATAAGTTCAAATTTTTGGTTAATAAATGTAGTTATTTAGTTTGCATTATTCATTGAGGTAAAACAATAATTATTAATTTTTCTTCAATTATTGTTTATCTGTTTTGAAAGGGACACATGTTTAAAAACATCGATGGTTTGTGGTCGATGTATTTTTAACCATCGATTCGATTTATCATTAAACCGCCGATAACCATTAAAATTTGAACACCGATGTTCGGAGTCATCGAATGTGCGTTATGGAAGCGGCATCCCTGGTTGTGTCCGGCGAAGTGTCAGGGCTCTCCACTGCCCCCTGGGACCTCCGGCGGCGGCGGCGCGTGCGGCGGGTGGGGCGTGCGCTGGCCGGATGGGCCGTGAAGGGAGGGGCGCGGCCGGCGCGGCGTCGTGTTGCGCGTCTTCGCGCCCTCGACCCCAGCGCCACCCCCGCGCGCCCCAGTCATCCGTCCGCGTCGCCCCCTCCGCCCGCCCACACCGCGACGTACGCTCGCGCCCGCGCCCTCGCCCTGGTCTCCGCCCCCTCCCCCTGCTTACACCATCTCCGGATCCACTCCAGCCCCCATCTACGCCTCCAGCCCCACCTGCGCCCCCAGCTCCGCCTCCACCCATCCGTTTGCAACTCCAACGTCAACCCTCCGCTTGTACAATCACGTCCGAATCCCTGCGATTCCGCGTCCATTCCCGCCTCCGTCTCCTTGTCCGTTTCCGCCACTGTCCCTGCCAACGACTCCGCCAATGTCCCCGTCAACATACTCACCACCGTCCACTCCCGCCACTGTCCCCGTCAACGTCCCCGCCTCCGTCCCCACCACAGTCCGCGCCTCCGACCCCGCCACCGTCTCCGCCTCCGATTTCACGTCCCACTTCGTTCCCGACTTCGTTTCCGTTTTCGTTTTCGACTTCATTCCCGATTTCGTTTCGTTCCCGACTCCGGTCCCGACTCCGGTCCCGATTCCGGTCCCGACTCCGGTCCCGACTCCGGTCCCGAACCGGCCTCTGACTCCGCGCCCGTTCCCGCCACCGTCCCCACCAACGTCCTCGCTTCCGAACTTGCGACCGTCCGCGCCCCGATCCCGCCGCTGCCTCCGTCTCCGCCTCCGCTCCCGCGTGCGCTGTAGGCGAGTCTTCGACGCGGTGCGGGGACGCAAGCATTGTCTGTTCCGTGCCGTCGCCGGTCGCACCCCGCGGGGACCGGGCGGCTAGCGGTGGGTGGGGCGGCCGGAGGTACGCATAGTTGATGCCGGTAGCTATGGGGGAGCGGATGTGAGTAAAGAGAGTGCTGGAGATGTACTACACGCATCCCCGGTTCAGATGATGTCCAAGCCCTGCTGGAATTTTATTCTTTGAGGATTCGATGCGGTTAGCAAAGCATTCTTCTTTGATATTATAAATACAGTTTTGATAATGGGCAGCAATTTCATAATGTTTGGTTTACGTACAGTGAGAGTAAAAAATATTCAAACTGTAGCAATAGGCCTATTATTAATTATTTTTAACTATTACGCAATTATGAACCGACTGACATTTAATACTAGCAAAATACACGTACTCTGCTTTGCCCGGGCTTTCGTCATATCCAATCCTTGTGAAAGATGAAAAAGATGTGAAAGATGAAAATTAAACCTCTTTCATCTTACACACCTGTTACTGTCCTCTAGCAAATCTATACGTACCAGTTGTTGCACCGCTACTGGTCTCTGGAGGAATATATTAGAAACCAATCTGCCCTTAGCGACAGGCGATATATAATGATTGTAGTGCATCTCCTAACATTGTATTTAAATTGTTTGTTTTCCGAGTTTGTGTCGTATAAATCTTTACGAAACTTTGCAAGACCACTAAGACAGTCCTGAAGAAGAGCCTGTAATAATTTTGTATCTTACTTTACACTCCTTTTTGTGATATCGATGTCGTTTACATATCGTTGAATTCACTTTTATTAGTATAGATTTACGTGATAGTATTAACCGAAGTGTATGGATAAGTTAATACCAAAAACAGACACGTGAAGAAAGAAACACACTTGTTCAAAGCTATTGAAATGTTCTATAATAGTACGTGAACATTAGGGCCACAAGAAGTATTAGAATACCAAGGATGACAGTAAGGGTTTTGATTCCTATGTGCAGAAAATTATAGCGTTAGGAAGGTGAGTCTTCAGTCGGCTACCATAGGTTTTTGTAGATACTCGTCAAGCGGTGCTTGTGTGTAATAAAACGATGTGCTACGTAAATGTAAGAAATCAATTTTGCAATAAATACGTGCAAATCCTAATCAGCTTGAATTATGAATGGAATTCATTGATGGAAATTTCTGAATTTCAAACAGACCAAGGAATTCCATCGTTGGTGTCCATTCACTTACTGATAGATTTAGTGAAAGGAAAACGCCGAAAATCATACATTGAGCGTTCAGTGTAGAATAGTGAAGTAGATAGACATTCCACAGACAGAGAAGAATGTTCTAAGAAGGATTAAGTTCACCAAAAAAGCCAGTAAATCCGGAAATGATCTGTAGATAAAAGTATGTAAAAGTTCTGTGCAAACGTTTTTGAGATTAATGACTATCATGAAAAAATTGTTATGTAGATGAGTTTATGTGAAGTCGACCGAAATGAAAGGTTAGAAACATAAAAAAATCATGTAAATAAAAAAACTGAATAATGTAAAAGCGTTTTAAACATCCAATTCTTCTGAAACGCTGGAAAACATCAGAACTGGGCTTCCAAAATGTTTTCACGAAACTCAGTCGTTTCTTTTATGATAGTTTGCAAGCTCAATTCTTTTCTTCATGTTGACTTCATTTACAAAACACTTTCTTCTAGCAACTCTTTCGTGATTGTCACAGTGCCTCAAACAACATCACACGAAACTCTCACATATGTTGATATCTACCGAAGTCGGCGAATCTTAAATCAGAGATTATGTCCCATATTGTGATTGTGATCGCTAACTCGGTCCCACGGTCGGAAGGCAACTGCACCAAACCAGTACGACCTTCACCGAAAACATCGGCGTGCGTCTGGCGAATGCGGGTGCAAACATCACTGGCATCCGCGCTATCCCCTCATGCGGGCTCGCCTCGCTGTCCACAAGCGGGCTCCCCGTTCTCGGAATATCGGCTGCCTTTAGCATGAGAATAGGCAATCAGAAGCTTCTTTCCGGCCTCTATTCGCAAACAGAAGCACGTTGTTTCCCTGAAAATATAGCGCAGCGTCTGTGTAAACATGCATTCATGCCGGGTTTGTGTACAGCCGTTGGTTCTTTCGGAATCCCATTGTTCGAGAGGGAGGGTGATATTTCATGGTCGAACAAGAACGGAGAAGAATACCTTTTGCCGAATTTTGCTTTCGTCTAATTAGTGCTCCACATACCGGTTAGTGGGCGATGCTCCAAACAATACCACTGGTACAAGGTCAAATGGAAAGGGGGATTGCTATTCATTTGAAAGTGTATCAGGGTACTCGTTATTTTCGCAAGATCGGTATTTTTGTGACCGCCCTGCACCCAACATATCTTAAATGTAACAACAATTAGGCAAATGATCAGAGGGTTTATATGATATATACTTTTGTCACCCAGGACTAACAATCAGAAAGTACTTTTTGTATTTTTTTTAAGAAAGAAGAATGTAATGGTAATAGTTTATTAAAAGAACTTACCTTGACCTAGAAGTGGGGATATTTTTAAATAATATTTTTAAAATAAAAAAGTATGGTTATACGGTGTTGAAGAGCAAATCCTCGTTAGCGGTTTGTGGTGTATTAAAATACAATCGAAGAACTCTGATTTCTGCACAACATCAAGGAATATTACTATTCAAGGAACTGGAAAATTCTCAGTTTTAGTTTAATCACCTTAAACTAATTCGCGCTATTCGTTCATATGTGCTATTTCACCACAAGTATCATACCATCCACCTATGTACCATTACCAATACACTCTGTTTCTATGAAAAAATATAGAGACAACCCTAAAAATCGTAGTGCTAGGTGACTTGGGTTAATCGTATTTAATATTCTTAAGAAATTGACTTATTATTTTTCGTCATATATTACTTAGATCGTGAGTGGGAAGTCAAAAAATGTCAATCTTCCAAAATAGCAATGTTTAAATCTGTCACTTTTATCTCGTCAGTTGTTGCGTTTCACGGGGAGAAATACATTGTGCGCAATTTGAGTAAGATTATCTACAAATAAACAGGTCAGCCTCAAAATCACAAAAAAAATGAATTTCAAAAATAAAAAAACAAGTTACGATCAAAAACAAAACAAAACAATGAACAACTATCTTCAAGAACATATATTAGTTGAGAAATGACAAACAATAAGTTGATTGTTGCATTACATTTATGCTAGCTTTAAAGTTGGTTTAATTTATTATGCAAGAAACCAAAACAGTGCGCCCAAAAATTAATTAATGAGTACCAGCTACCGTCAAAACGAAAAAAAAAAAAATGGCGAACAGAGTATTTCCACAAGTTGAGTGAACGTCGGAGAAGTCCATTCACTTTTCAGTTACTGACACACGTGTGAATGTGCTTTTGTACCTGCACTTCACGGTGGCTTACTTGGTTGTTCGTGTTTTTAGCTGAGGACGTACGCGTTGGCGGAGTTTTGGAGTAGAACAGGCCCTCATTCAAAAGGGTTTCATTCTGTAGCGCGTTTACCGAAAGCCGTGCACAGTGCCTGACATTGAAAGATAGTTCGCAAAATTACTCATTCAGAAAAGTGAGGAATCATTCAAAGGTGCATTCGCTTAGAGGAAGCAGGTTTTGATGAAAAAGGAACATAGTGACATTATTTCGTTTGCTGGTTTAAATAATTATTTAGCGTTACCCATTGAACATTTTATTAATCACATATATAACTTCAAATGTTACAATGTTATGTATTGTAATATAAATACTAGTATCAAACGATAAACAAAGGTTTAAAGACAGTGAGAAGACATTTTCTTGAGCTTTGTCAAGACACAATCAATTTGTTTCATGTTTTTCATAGTTCGTACTGTTTTTTTCGCTAATGACGTATTTGTACACGCTCGCAGATTACCTAATAGAAAAAAAATTTAAATGCACAATAATTATAACAGGTATGTTCTTTGTGGAAATACATTAAAAACCTAACTCTTAATGAATCACACAGTCGAATTTTTACCAATTGGAGAAATATTATTCTCTTAATTATAATGAACAAAGAAAAAACAATGGACGATTTTTATAAATCAAAACGAGAAAACCAAACGAAAGGTATAGAGAAAGAAAAACGAATTAAATGATCATAGGTATTGTCATTGCCAACAATGTTATTTATTGTAAGAGCAGCTTTCGATGGCTTAGCCATCATCATCAGTTTTCTGCTGTCTGGAAGCCACGAAACGACTACCCTTAAAATAAATAACATTGTTGGCAATGACAACACCTGTGATCATTTAATTTTAAAAGCCAACGACATTTCACCACTAAATCAAGAAAAACGAAGATTAGTTTAGAGTGTAGAGCACAAAATATCCCTTCTTTATAATTTCGAGCACCTCAAAGAACGATGATTGGTTGATTTAAATTATTTGAATTTAAGGGTAACCCAGTGGAATCGCCAGGGACAGTTCTTGGATTTATCATTATTTGAAGAATATTTTTCGTTTCAAAATTGGGGAATTTTGTTTCATTGCAGATGTTATTTGGGGAAATTCCGCAGTAGTGGTGGGGAAAGAGCTCGCAACAGCCCTGGCAACCCTGGCCAGGGCGCAGCAGCCTGCACTGCGGGCGAGCGGACGCACAGTGGCGTCTGCAGGCGCAGAGAGCGAGCAGCAGCTGATGAATGGGGCCACTCGCCCGGATGAAAGACGCGTTGCCTGCGCTTTTCAACCGGAAATCGAGAAGAGTTTCCCAGGGCCTGGGTTTGAGCCCTCGCCTTTAGGAGGCACACTGGGCAAAGACCTCGTTCACTGCCGACTCTTGAACGAAGCGGATGAGTTTAAAGGTTTTGGAAGCCATATAGAGCAGTTTCTCTAGCGATGAAGAATCCCTTTGTATGTTTTGTGGCCAGCCTGCCTAACAGCAAAACAATCCAAACTAGAGATAAAGAAAACGGAATAGACTTTTTCATATACTTTGTTCTAAACATAAGAGTCAGTTGACGTTTAAGAAGCCATTATGGTGTCATCCAATCGGAAACTTAAACGTCACTACTGTAGGGACGTCTGTTTAAATCGAATAACGTCTGTTTACATCGAGAAACGTCAACGGACTCTGTTTAAATCGAAGTATAGAAGTTAGTTTCCTGTTGACTTAAATCGGGCCAAGGTTTATGGATTCGAAGAGTCCTTCTCCCAGCTGCTAACAATCAGCGCCCAAAATCTGTCCTCTCGCGGCACCTGTCTGTCCTCTTGGGGCATTCCAAGTGAGTGCTTTCGCGCTCCGTGAATATCGTGTAGGTCTCTCTCGGTTCAATTCCTTTACATACTTGCCCATTGTATCACTTGGCCTCAAAAATGTCTTTCGCTGTAAAGGATTCACACAAAAACTAGATTCTTCGAAATTAAGGAATCACAAAAATGTTGATTCTCACTAATCTACATATTAGAGAAAGTAGTTTGCTACATTTAGAAGCAAAAAAATGTATTTTACGGTATCAGCGAGTAACAAAACTTTTTTTTCTGTTGAAACACTGACACTTTTCGCCGCAGCGTTACATCAGCAACATAGTCTTGGATTTGGTTTTTGGTTAGTCTAATTATGGTTCATACAATTAATAATAATTCAAAACTTTGCTCATCAAAACAACTATTCGTATGATTTTGAAGTTTTTATGATAAAGATATCAGGAACCAGTTGTTGTTGTTTTTTCTAGGTGGAATTCCTGTACGGAAATTCTATGAATTTCGAAATGAAAAACCTCCTTCACATTAAATTTGATTATTCAAATTAAAAGTGCTAATTGGAGATACAAATTCGGATGCTTCAGCAAAAATTAGAATATAATAAATTATATTCACAATTTCGAATTTGTCAGATGCTTTAGAGCAAGTTGAATATGTCAAATTTGAGTGCTACTGATTGTGACGAATAATGTTGTCACTATTTGATGAAGTGATATCAGTTTGTGGAGCCGAAAACTCGGCAGATTACGTTCTAAATTTGTCCAACGTTAGATCTCCCTTGAATCTTTCATAAATCACTGTTGTTATCAATATTATTTTGGCTGTTGTCATCGTCCATATTGTGTGGGCGGCCGCCGAGCGCGGGGCGTGCAGCAGAGCCGGGGCGCGGAATGAAGTGTTGCGAGGCGGCGCGTGGCCGAGCGGGCGATGGCGGCGGCGAGGAGGGGGCGTCGGGGACAGACTGACGGGCGGCTGACGGCGCCGGGCTGACGGCTCGAACGCCCGACCGCGCGCCGCCCCCGCCGCCAGGGCGCGTGATGTACGGCGCTGCCTCGTTGGGCAAAGCGCGCGCCGCGCCGCACCGCACCGCACCGCGCCGCTCCCATGCCTGGCTCCCCTCGCCGACACCCACCCTCCCACTGCCCCCCGCCCCAACCCCGCGCCACCGCCCATCCACTCCCCTCCGCCCAATCCCCCGTCGCCACCACTCATTTCTCCACCCATCCCAACCCCCCACCACCGCCCACCCACTCCACCCCGCCTCAACTACCCGTCGCCCCCACTCACTTTTCCACCCATTCCAACCCCCAGCCGCCGCCGCCACCCACTCCCCCTGCCCCAATCCCCGTCGCCACCACCCACATCTCCACTCATCCAAACACCCCGCCACACCCACCCACTCCCCCCAGCCCCAATCCTTGGTCGCCGCCACTCACTTCTCCTCTCATCCCAACCCCCTCCTCCGCTGCCCACTCACTTTCCCACCGACCCCAACTTCTCGCCTCCGCCCGCCCATTTCCCCATCCGCCCTACCCCCCTCCGCTGTCCATCAACTCCCCCCCCAAGTCCCGTCGTCGTCCACCTTCCCCAACCCTCTGTCGCCGCCCCACACACTTCCCTACCAACACCCAACGTCGTCCACCGTCCCGAACCCTCTGCCGCCGCCACCCGGTTTCCCACCCTCCCTAACCCCCAGACGCCCGCTCATCCCCTTCCCCAAGCCCCCTAACCTCTGTCGAGTCCCCCTTCCCCTCCCACATCAACCCCCAGCCAGGATCTTCTTTCCGTTCCACCTGCACGCCCGCTCCCACGTCCGTCTCCTCCTGCCGCCGCCGGAAACTCTCTCCCCCACCCACCCCAATCCCCGTCGCCGCCCACCCACTCCCCCACCCGTCCCAACTCGCAGCCAACGCTCCCAGCTCTGCCCCCATACTTGTCTCCACTACACAGCCCTGGTTCTCGTTCCCTTCTCAGTGCCTCGCCCCCATCCCCTACCCATCTCTCCCCTACCTTCTTCCAATACCTACTCTCTTCACCGCCCGACTCAGACCTGTGCCTCTCCGCCTCAGTCCCACCCCACCCCACCTTACCTCAACCCGTGCCCATTCCAGTCGCGTCCTCGTCCCACACCTTCACGCTCCTGAACGCCTGTCTTTCACCGAATAAAATACGCTGCATCAGATCCTCCTGCCTCAACAAAAGGGCAAAGAAGCAGTGCATGGAAAATTGTAACAGACATTTGCCGTTGCATTCTCCGCGTACTAACGATCAATAAGTGTCATTTCCTCAGAAGGTATCTTCTCGAGAAACTGACTCCGACATGTTCTAACATGCTCAATTATTCCCCCAGTGATCGGAATGAAGCTCTCAGAACTCAGAGTACATCTATACATATTTATGGAATGGTTAGAGAAGCAATAGAGCAGAGACGCAATAGAGCAATGGAGCGAGAAGTTTGAGATTATTTAGGAAAACCGAATTACAAAACTTTCTGATTTGAAAACTAGTTTATTCGTACGATTGTGAACCTCATTCAGATACACATATTTGTAAAAGTGCCTAGCATTATTTCGTCTTTCTTTTCTTTACTATATTTTTCTCTGTATGTCCTTTTCTTCTCCCCATGATTCCTCCTTTTCTTCTTTTCCTTACTTCATCCTCCCCATCAATTCCTCGCCCTCAGCTTCCACCGAACTACTTCCACCCTCCTCCCACCCCTCGTCACGTCCTTCTTCCTCTTTCCTCCAATGTCTCTGCAATGCCTATGATCGGAAGGTCCTAGGGTTCGAATTCCGACAGTGGCAGAATTTTCGATAATGGTTTGGCAGCTAGGTCGAATTCAGCCGCTGTCTGGTCGAGGATTCAAGAAGCCGCTGCTCAGATCGATCGTTTTCCGTGGTTTCTCCGATCAACACCAGGCGAATGCTGGAGCAGTAGCCTAACAAACGGGCCACGGAGGTCCGCACACAGTCTTTCCTTACCTTTCCTTGTCGTATCTTAACATCACTTTCACACATTTACACTACTACTGATGCCATGAGACCGACCGGGAGCTTAGAGCTTGTCCCGGTTGGGGTGGTATCCCGCTGGTGGAAAATACCTAGTTTTTAAAAAAACCCCGCTAGCAGACGAATAGATCGACGCTAGAGATCACCAACCAGCGGAGGAAGATCACCGTCACGTCCCGAGGCACTGTATACACTTACGGGACTAATGACCTTAGCAGATGACGCGCTTGGAATCTCTAATCAATCAACAATCCATCCTTCTCCGTATCCTTCCCACATCACTTTCCAAGCTGCTATGCTAGCCCGTTGCTCAAGCCAGCCGTCTCCATGCCGTTGCCTTTGTCCGCCCGCCGCCCGCCGCCCGCCGCCCGCCGCCCGCCGCCCGCCGCCCGCCGCCCGCCGCCCGCCGCCATCCGCCTACCGCCTACCGCCCTCTGCAGCCTCTCCAGCTCTTTCCATGGCGTTGCCCGTGGCCGCCGCCCGCCCCGCCATCTCCCGCCATCGGCGTCACGTCCGCCCGCGGGCGTGCGGCGCGGAAACGGGCGTGCTGCGCCGCGTCATCGCCCTGCCAATCCCGCGGACGCGGCGAGGAGTTCCCACGGAGCCCTGTAATGAGAAGCACGGAACGAAAATTGGGACGCCATTCTGTCGGTGGTATACCCCGCTACTCACTGCTCAGCCGACAAAACGTTTCAGTCAAAAATCTATTCTATGTATTCAATCGATCAATGTGACAAACCATTATTACCGTGGTAAAGAGAATGACAGTTTGTTGATTAGCATTTTAGGAAGCGGTGATTCAGAGAAGCATCTATTGAATTGTTGTATTAATAATTTCCGTTTTACATTTATTGGAAACAATACCTCTACTAAGAACATGAAAAGTTTATCCTAATATTTTTGCTACGAAGTATGTTAAAAAAAATTGCAATAACCAAACGCATTACACATTAAAGTTGAAAATTCACATTTCGTCCTATTAACTTTTCTTTAAGTAGTAAGTAAAAACTATTAACTAGGCGTAACAGTACATCCAATTCTTTCCCGTATCGAGCTTTTTACTTGCTCGACTTTTATTCTATTTCATTTTCCTTGTAGTGATGAATGCTCCATAATTCAAAATATTCACAGGGTCAAAATATTCAATAAATTTAATTTGCACTTTAGAATCGAGATATCAACAACTTGAAAATAAAAAGACAGTGTCAGTATACAAACTATGAATAAATACTACAGCCAGATCGAATTCAGCCACTGAGTCGAGGAGAAATACAGACACTTGCTGATTCTGATCGGTAGTTTAAGTGTGTTTTTCTCTCGATCAATATCAGCGAATGCAAAAGCAGTCTTGGAACAAACGGGCAAGAAAGTATGCAACTTTTCTTCATCTCCGTCTCCTCCTTTCGTCGTAGACACATATTTACGTGCCTCAAATGTCGAAGTGCCTCAAATGTTGCTCTCGTCTTGGGCGGTCCTACTGGAGGAAAATCCTTGTGTGTGGGGGGGGGGGGAGAGGAGAGATATCCCAAACAGACCTTTCGGTCTGCTTTCGTATCTCATTTCCGAACAGAAAAGAAAATCGCAAGTTCCGTGATGTAACATGAACTACTCTTTCGGGACTAATGACTATAGCAGTTTATGAGCTCGAAACACAGGATAATGATGAAATGGATTCCGTGACGATCCTCCACGCGTCAGCGTCTGGGAGGGCGGACGGTGAGCGGATGAGCCTGATGGGCAGGCGCCGGCGTGGTGTCGGTAGCCAACCCTGCTCCATGAATACGTAATGGCGGCGGCGCGAACTGTCAACCGATTGCGAGGGCGCCTGCACCACCGCGCCTCCCCACCCCTCCCCTGCCGACGCCGCCCACGCCGCCCCTCCCGCGTAGCCTGACCTCATCCCGCCAACTCCGAACTGCCACCGCCCCCACTATTGCCCCCTCCCTGCATCTTTGCAACCAGCCTTTGTGCTTCCTCTCTCCCCGCCACATCTCATCCCTTCTCCCGGCCGCACCCTTAATTCCTCCCGTTCCTTCTCACTTTGCATCTCCCTCCACACAGTTTCTTTTCTCTTCACCCTCGAACCCTTTCGTTCAACACGCATTCTCACTTCACGTACAGCGTCATCTCCCTTCACGTACCACTCCACGTCCATTCTCTCTGCACTCCCTTCATCTTCTTTCCTGTGCCTGGGCACGCTTTCCCGGTCCCCCAATCCATATCCAT